>JAQIXS010006258.1:0-11035 GCA_034700785.1 Rossiulus vilnensis | reverse complement strand
AGCGGCCATTTTACCCCCGTCGAAAAACCTTTGGTGGACCATTGTAGCATGCAGAAACGTGATTTTAAATATCCCAGGGAGGAACCTTCACGCCGAATATCCAGAACTAATCCTGGAACCATGCACGGACAGACGAGGCAGAGCAGTTCCAGCAATTCCGGATTTTTAATGGTCGGCCCGAATTTCCGAGTCGGCAAGAAAATAGGATGTGGCAACTTCGGAGAATTAAGATTAGGTAGGTAGAACTCATTTCGTGTGGTCTTTCGTAGATTAATCTTGCGTTCGTTATTTTCGCCACCCACCGGTGGGGCTTTCACCCACGTCCCAAGCGATGAACTCATTGCCCGTGAGGAAAAAAAAGCCGTTTTTATTAGGCGGACGAACCACGTCAGGCAAGCGGGGGTTCAAGACGGGCACCAACTCGTTTTCTTTGTGGTGGATTCGTAATTCGCCGGTTCGGTGGTTCGCGTTTTCTACTTCGATTACTCAGCTGGATTTTCCAGCTGGGGCCGAACGCACGCTTGCTGTGCTCATTTCGTGCGAAGAGCAACTGCCAAACTTGACCATTGGATGAACCCTGGTGACAAGACCAATGACAGGGCAGGCTCATTGCTTTTCTGGAAGTGCCCTTGCCCCTTGCAGGGTCTTGAACTTGCTTACTTGTAGCGGATTTTACATAATCGGTACTACGTGACATTACCAACTATCAATCATTGCTCTTTCTTTACTTGTCAAACGTACAAGATCGTGTTAAATTCACATCATTACTGACAAACATTCAATTTCAGTTTGCCTTACACGAAATTACATCAGTTGCTTTACACGGTCATTGGCAAAAACGACATTCTTAGAAGGTAATGACATAAGTAATGATCCTCTAAGGTATGAACGTGAAAGCAATGAGCATTGTCTATTGAGGACAGGTTGATTTGCCGTGCATTTTGTGTGTGCTGTGTTTGCCGAAAATGCTGTGAATTTGACACGTTATTGTATGACTGGCAAGTAATGAAGGAGTAATGATATGTGGTAACGTCATGTAAAGCAATGATCGTAATGATTCCTAGTAATGGCATGTGGTAAAAGCATGTGTGGCTTCAACAGTGTGGAGCAGCCCAATCTCAACGTATTTTAGTCGGTGTCAGAATCTCCTGTTTGGCTTAAAAGAGTCAGTGCATTGTTTGCTGTCATTGACTGTCGTGTACAGACAGTGGTGCGGGCTACAGCAAGTTATTTTCACGAGAATTCATATGCCATGGCCTACTGGCTATCTTTCAAGCGCAATTTATAACCAGCCCCCCTGTTGCTAAGGTGCAAGGACAACATACACTGTGACCAAAAGTCTCCAGACACCTGCTTCTTCCCGGTGTTTCAAGAGTCTTGAACCAGTGTAATGACATGAATTGAACATGATCTGGTATGGCTGACAGGTTATGAAGGGGTTGGTACTGTCAGTGTTGATGTTGACATTAGTGATGATCGGACAAAGCTCGCTTGTCTAGGCAGACCTTGTACGATCACTTCTAATGCCATTGCCTACTAAGAATGAGAGAGCGAGATTACAAATGATCGTGAAAGGTAAACTGAAATAGGATGTTTGCCAGTAATGATGTGAATTTAACATTATCATGTATGCGTTCTCCACACCAAATCCAACCAGATTTTAAGGCGTGATGTGACTCCATCTCACGTGTTTTTACTGTGGCAATGTCCCAGGTGTGTCACTCAGTACGCAACTGTAACCGTCGTCTTTATTGCTTGGGGTGTGCAATACTTGTTTGCTACAGTTCAGTCATGAAAATCCATGTTTGCTAGCTTCTGTCGAACAGTTCCTATGGTTACATTGCTGCCAGAAGCTTCGACAGTAAGTTTCAGCTGCCAAGTGCAGTCAGGGCACTTGTAACAGGAAGGAAATGTCATGAATAGGTTGCCCTCTCCTGTGGCATCCTGCTATCAATACCCTAAGATTAAAGCCATTGAGGTCATTAAAATGACAAATCACTAAAAATGCTTTTCAGTGGTTACTACAATACCTTTGTACACGTGGAAAGTTCATGATGATCACATAGGCTATATGGATAAATTCAACGCTAATCCAGCGGTGTCCATAACTGTTTGCATATTCTTGGACCATTTTTATCTTTTGATGATTAATTCGACACGAAAGCAAACTCGTGTCTGAAGAATGGTTGCAACTATAGGTAGCTTATCAAATAGTGGATTTTTAATGCTATTTTAACTCGCAGCTGCGATATGGAACTTGGACTGGAAAGCACTTGTCACCAGCGCAGATGTTTAAAACCGAATGCAGGCTGTAAAGGGTCCCTATATTTGTGAACACTTCATATACATTCCTGTTTTTTGCAGAAATTCTTATTTTGCCCAATTTTGTTCAAAAACCAATCAAATTACACCTATTAAAGCAAAGAGAAGAAAAAGAAACAAACTCACTGGACAATGTGCAAATGATAGAAGTGAAAATGCAAAGAGATAATGTTTTTGTTTATTCAAACTTCATGAATTTAAGCAAATAAGAAATACGCAGTCTCGATTTAGAAATGAAGATTTTCAGTAAGTGGAATATATCTGTAGACCTTGCGGATTTGAAATATGCTACCTTTTCTCTAGTATGTCCTATATAAAATCCCATATAATTGGTTTCCAGTGGCAGGTATGGTCGTCTTGTAACTACCAATTTGACAACCGACTTGGCACACGTATTTTTAAAACATTATTTTTCGTTAATTCTGGTAGCTTTTGCTGTTGCGAAGCGAGATTTTCAAGCTGCAGTCTGTAATTTGTTGCTAGGCCTGACAACATCTACTTGGAAAAAGCATCATCTTCAAGCGTGTTGAGGAAGTGATGCCGCAGATATCTGCTTTGACGTCCATATTTGAACTCCTTCGCCTTATCAGAACAGGCTCGCATTTGTAGTTTTACCCAGTGTTTGCATGTTCCAACCATCGGAGTGTCTATTCCAGGAGGCAACGTGTTCCGGTTATGTTGCGGCGAACCGACCAATCGCTCTTTTCGGTCATTGGCTCGGCCTTGAATAATGCTTTTGATGTGAAATAACTCGTTTGTTTGTCATCTCTGCATGCGTGCGTAAATGCCCTGTCTTGGTCGTCAAGACTCGTCTGGAAGCAGTTTTAGCCAAGTTCAGGCGTGTTCTTGAGAATCTGAACCGGTAGTTTTTTGAGAAATTTTGCGATGCAGTGTACGGGTATGGCCAAAAGCGATAAACATGTGAGCTTATCAGCTATTTTGAGTTTTGGCAGACACGGAGTTAACTTGTTTACCTGTTTGCTTCGCTGTGATGAAACTCCAGAATTTTCACATTTATCGCTACCGTGATCGAATAGTTATCATCTTATTAATTGGCCTACTTACTAATGCATGCACATGTTACGAATGCTTAACGAGTAGTGACAATGTTATGCAAGATTTTCATAATTTAAAAATTTCAAGTAATGAATTTGTTCAGGGCGCCCATAAATTAATAGTATGTTGTTTGAATTTGTCTCATTGTCGAATTCTGTAAACTGAATCATTTAATGCATTTCTGCCAACATGAAAAGCTGTAACCTTTGATCTCATGGAGTACTCAGTTTTATGAGTATCATTGTTAGTGCTTGGCCAAAAGGATGCTCGCTATGTTTAAGAGTAATTATTATTGTAATTCCGTTTATTTGCAAAATTATTGAAATTTGAAAAAAGACCTCCGGTGTTTTCCTTGCCTTACAGGTTTTTTAAGTTTTTTTTATTTGGGTCGGGCTTAAAACGAGCGGTTTGGATGAGGCCTGGATTATGCGATGTCCATTTTTCAAGGTTTTAAATTTCAAACAACTGTTTGTAATTCAGAAGCGATGGCAGATGCTTCGCGATGCGATTCTGAGAAAAGTTGGGGAGAAAAAGCAGGGATTAGAAAATGTAGCAATTCAGATTCGTCTAGTTGTTATCGGCGTCTGCGGTGCGGGACCTCAGAGGCGGTTAGGGAATGAAAGAAATCGCACTGGATACTTTACTGGCTATTCTACAGATGTGGAAGCTTATCAAAAAAAAAAAAAATGCAGGCGGAGAAAAAAATCGATATTATCGGGTTGTAGGGTCGGTTTCCGTGTAAATAGCGGGATGGAAAGTATTTACACGCTGCCAGGTCAGCATCCAATCGGCATGACCAGGAAATGCCTGAAGTACGGTTTAACCGCCTTCGAAATCGCTGACGTTTTGCACTCTTTTGAAGTGATTGATCGCGTTTTGTCGGATCACTTAACACTCGTGGTAGACGCCGATTATGTCTCGGCACATCGGCAGGCTTACCTGATGTAAGTGAAATAACGGAATAGTGCCCGCATCGTGCCTAGTCCACTCTGGAAGCCACTGGATTGGTCAGCCATCAGTTGACGATGGCGCAGTTGGAGTTTAAGTTATCATCCTATTCCCCCTTCCCCATTTCCGGCAGCAGAGAAGATTTAGCCGAAACGATCCTTGAACCGCCTTGTTGATCGGATCCACCAACAGCTGGAGTATTTTCACAACAGCCTTCTGAAGTGGTGCAGCTTGGTGTTGGATCAAGAGGGCGTTTTTCCAAAGCGATTCCAAGATTTTATCGTCCAGTTAAATAGTAACACTGTACCATCGAGAAATGCCTCTATTGGATCATTGGATGTCGAATTAAGGCTTGGGCCAGGGTCCCAGATCCGGAAAACCTTGATTGTCTGGGTAAATTCAGGGAGAGGTGATTTTTTTTTTAAGAAAAGAAAACATCGGAGAAATGAAACATTCAGGTATCAATATTTGTAATAACACATGAAAGGCATTCTTTAATTGGATTTGGAGATCTAATTTTAAAAATAGTGTGACTATGACGTGTTTTTGAAGTTGTTCTTAGTGGACTGGATAAGGCTTGTCATGAAGACGTCATGCATTGTTCGGTTTTGTAAATTCCATGACGTTTTTAAAATGCATCAATCATTTTGTCTAATAAAACGTTGATTGATTCACTGGGCATTTAGTTAACATTCCAATTCATATTTTGGCAATTCAAACTTTGCATTCAAATCCTATTAAGTTTACTACTAATTTTGTCCTTTGATGCCTTCTAAACGGAGCATCGTCAGAAATTTAAAAGCAAACTGAAATATTTCTGGGGCAGTGGGGGACCCTGTAAAGATCTGATGGACATCAGAATGAGTTTCTTAACTTCCAGGCATTGTTTCCTGGCCCCAAGCAGCTGCGGAACTTCCGTTCAGTTTTCTGCTTTTCCTCACCTGATGGCGTACCTTGCACACCTGCTTGACGTTTGCCGTAGTGTGGGAACGCCATTCGTGCGTGGTGGTTTTGACCATTCGCTGCCCACTGTCAACTCCTTGAACAATGTTTCTAGTCCTGGCTTGTCTGAGTAACCTAAGCGCCAGATTGGCGATTTAGGAAATGGCGTTCAACTGGACTTGCCGGGTGACTGGTCAGGTCAAGCTGCCTCGCGTGCATCTGGCAGATGATGTCACGCTAAGGAAGTGTCACGTGTCGGTGTCGCGGTGGTGGTGTTCGACTTGGGCGAAGCTATATAATCCTGAAATTGAGGGCTGGGCTATTATAGATGCACAGCGAATATCATCGATGGCCAACGACACCAGCCTCCGCAAGGTTTCACCTCATGGAACCTGAAATTGAAACGCTTCGGGTTTTGTGCACTGAAAGACTAAAATATTACGGAGACGAATAAATTTGTCTTTTAAAAGCGACTGTCAGGTGTCGGTAAAGGTCAAATGAGGTTTGAAAACAATGGTATAACATGTTGTAGACTGAAGTCAATCCGAACTTATGAAACAAACTTCATCCTCTACATTGTCAATACTCGGATGAAAAATGTTTTACTTGTTATGTAAAATTATTTTTACAACAATAGTAGCATATAACAAATTGAATATGATGTTATAGGCTATAGTAAGTTATGCAACAAATTTAAAAACAAATTTGTTCATACTAATGTCTTGTTTTGTAGGGTAGACCCGCCTTACTATTTGTATCCGTCAGTTGTCGATAAAGATCAAAGAAAGATGTAAAACGTTGTTGTTGGCGTATAATATGTTTGTACAACAAAGTTGCACACAAATGTGTTGTATAATATTTTGTGTAGTGTGGATAAAGATTTAGAATGTTAATATATTATAGGCCTATTTATGTGATGTTAAAATTACATTTACATGTAAAATTGTATCCGTAATAACGCATTATATATGAAAACTGTAAACATAATTCATCTAAGAAGTCGTAGTTGGGGGTTACAGGATTAGTGGATCTGCTGCTGTCTACTAAACGTCCCTTACAAATTGCTTGCTGATAACGCTTTCGGCACTATAGGAGAGGGTGTCAGGTTTTTTTTTGTCAGACTGGGGGCTTAAAGAGAGAGTAATTTTGCCCTTGGGCATGTTTTATATGGTTAGCTGGTGTCGGATTTTTGGCGCCTGAATCGTGTTTGCATTGCCTATGACGTGGCAGCCCAGGAGGAGGGGTGAAGGGGTGGGACGAGCTTGATTCTGACCGATTGTGCTGGAGGTCAGGGCAGGCGCTTGGCCAGGGAATCGAACCCGGACCTTCGGAATGCGGACCAGGTTGGTGCGGAGTAAGCCACAATCTCCGGCTATTGTCTGCCGTCATGCGAAGACATCAACACAATGGCCACTCTTGGCCTACCTGCAGTCCTTGTCTGAAAACCCGTGGGTGAAGTCTCCCTATCTGGGTTAGCATGGCTAGGGGGGATTGCTGTAAGAAGGTTATGGTTCCTGGTGTACAATACGATTTTTTTTTGTTTGATAGACAAGTCTTGCTTGGTGCAAGCTGTCAGGAAAGTATCGTGAAAGCAGCAAAGAAATGGGCAGAATTCTGAGGGAAATATTAAACAGTCCTCAGTAATAACTGCAGAAAGAATAATTAGAACAGTATTGGTACAAACTAGCATGTGCCAAATCGGACACGAAGATCTTTGGAGGTCATATCAGCTGGACTGGTTGCTAAGTTTAACTGTACATGTATTAACATTTCGTTAAAATGGCAAACACGAATCAGTCTTTGAAGACATTTGTCTGTGTTTTTATTACAGAAATCATTATTTTAAAGAAAAATGTGGCACTCGTGGGCCCTTTTCATATACCATTACATCTTCGATATGGAGTTATCTTCTGTATGATAATTACATGTGGTTCATTTTTTCGTTTTTTTTATTGGTATTTGTACACATTCGTCACAAAAACATGTTTGTCTGCAAAATTATCCAGAACATTGACCTCACGTTTAGCTCAATTACAACACAGTAAGGTACTTAAATAAAATCTGAACTCATTTTCCTCAATAGGCCTGCAATTCATGTGTTGATATAATTGGCAATATCTCAAGATCTAGACATCTAAGACAGGGGTTCCCAAACTTTTTTGATCATGACCCTAATTTAAAATTACAAAAGCCTTCGCTACCCTAAAAAAATTTTTCCTCACAATGTACAAAATAGTCTATAAAAAGATTTTTCAGTAAAAATAAATGTAGCAATTCAAATTTAAGTCGTTTATTCAAGAATTTAAGTATACAAAAATACAGAAATTGAATTTGTTAGTATAATCACGAGAGTTATAAATTCTATAATCACGGAAACAGGCCTTGGACCCTAAAAAATTAGCCCGCGACCCCGACTTTGGGAAC
Organism: Rossiulus vilnensis; assembly: GCA_034700785.1. Lineage (NCBI taxonomy): Eukaryota > Metazoa > Arthropoda > Diplopoda > Julida > Julidae > Rossiulus > Rossiulus vilnensis. The sequence continues at coordinate 3,343 of JAQIXS010006258.1, read as the reverse complement.
CCCTGATCTGAGATGTGGGCCCTTTTCAAAAAGGACCACACATTACTTGTCGTTGGATGTCAATGGAGGCCAAGTGTTTGAAAATTTCCAATTGGTATAACATGACACTTTGGTACAGAAGATACATTTGCTTTTCGAACAAAGTTGCATTTTTCAGTGACTGTAAATGTCTGCGTTCGACAAGTTTTGATGGATCCAAAGTGCCAATTTTCTTCCTAAGCTTTACTTTTGGGACAGACGACATGTGATAATGTGGATATTCTGCTTCAAGATGGTGGAAACATTGTGTTTATCGATGATCCTCGCTTGACGATGACGCCGGAAAATGTTACCTCTGCTCTTTTCATTCTATGAAAAAACGCTCGGTAAGATCAGCAAAGCAATTTATCATTCGCATTAGTCAAGCTGCGCGACTTCTTGTAACTCGCATTAGGAAATTGGTGTAATTTCGAGTAAAAAAAATCCTCTTTGTATGGCCCATCTCGTTTACAAAATGTGTCTGTTACTTTCAGAGTAAAACCAGGCAGCTTGACTAATGTGAATGAGTTTTGAATTGAAATGACCATCTGGGTACTGTAAGCAGTTTTTGGAAAAGAAATGAATACATTTTAAATTAGCATAGCTATTAAATTAATCGAAATTTTACGCCACCGTAAGATTTTATGTATATTTATTGTGTTTATCGATATATATATATATAGACATATCGGGATTTGGGCAACGTTTTGACTTTGTGCATATGACATTTAAAATAACTCCGCCAATGTTTGTTTTTAAGAAAAAAAAACCCACAGGGTAAGAAGAGCGTAATTTGGCATAGATTCTTAAGTTTAAACAAATTTAGCTACCCCCTACGCCCTACACCGGTTACAAACCTCTTTCTTGTTCGGATTTTCAAGAAAAAACAAGATGACATGGCAGGTGAAATTAAAAACTTGTATAGGGATGGGATCAAGTCACCTTTTGTGAAACATGATGAGGGACAGCAGGGTTTTAATTAAAACTGGCAATGTCGTTCTGCTTTTTGGATGCTGAGAGTCTGGAACGTTACACGAAGAGATGAACAAGATTCCGATCTCTTTCTGCGTGCCCTTCTCTGGTTATGTCAGCGCATTTCCAGCTTTTCCGTCCACTGGGAATTGGGTGATTAGGGCTTATCTAAACTTTGGTGAAGTAAGTTGAGGAAAACCTAATGTGGATGCAGAATGCAGCATCGTTCTCCGGGGAATTTTCTGCACGAAATCCATTTTGCAGTGACGGATTTATCCAGGTTAAACTAGCGTGAATGCAAAAATAAAAGCTTCTATACTGTTTGACGAGATCAGGGTATTTCCTGGAGAACACGCAATTTCATGTTGCAGGTTGAAAGCATTTGATGTTTCCTGCAGAAGAAGTTTCATGCTCACAATTATTACATTACCACATTACCGCCTGCAGGTTCAAACCATGTAAAATTTCCTAGAGAAGACGAAATTTCGTGCACAAATTGGCGCCTGGAGTTTGAAATCCAATATGGCTCTTGCAGATATACGTATGCTGTCACTCTTCATTGACTGTGAGCTATTAATTCCAAATGCCCACGCAATTTATGAAATTTTTCCAACCACAAAACAACTTAGTGGGAAAATGTTTCCCATCAACTTGAAATTTTCTTTTTTTAAAACGAACTGTTAGGTTTGCGAATGCTTTGAGCGTGTGAAAAGTGCAGAAAGCGATTGCGTTTGGGGACTTTACTTCAAGGTCGTGTAGGCTGCCCATTCAAGGTAGAGGGTTTAATGACCTATTTAACGAGGCTAGGGTGTGCAATTTGCGCGTGTGGGATGCAGTGGAGGATCTACATAGGTGCGGTCTCTCCCCCTTCCGAGTACCAAGAGTGTCCCGAACAGGAACTGCCACCTCCACGAACGTGTATTTGAAAAATCCGAAATGCACCACTGGGTGGACGCTGACGGTGTGTGTACAGGTGTTTCTGGAAAGATAAGACCTGTTGGATGCTCGTCAAAACCCCCCGAAATGTCACTCTGGATTTGAGCCATCTTCGCTTTCAACATTGAACTGGATTCGTGTGAGCGAAGACCCAGAGTTTGAGAATTTGCCAGGTTTCCTGTTTTAGTCGATCACGTCAAGTGTAAACATGTCATCGCTTCTGCCCCACGTAATTCGGTAAATATGCTGGACCACTGTTTTGGTCACCTGATACCGGCGTATCTGGTGGGGACTATTTTTAGCTGGTTCGATCCCGAGCTGCGATAAATCTCGGCCCGATTCCAGAGCTCTGCACTCGTATCAGCGATTTGTGACGAAATGGCAGCCAATTCTCCGAATTCGGGCCAATTTCCGCTACCCGGTGTTTATTGGGGGGAGGGGGTGGGGCGGGTTGGGGTAGCAACCATTCGTTCCTCTTTTATCAGGTTTTATTCGATGCTGATAAAAACGACACCGTGCGGTTTTGATTTGGTGACAGCCTGCAATTTCATCACGCTATTTTTTAATTCTAAAAACTATTTAATTCCTTATTATTCTGTGAAAAAATTACGTTTGAAGGGGATTACGCCTATACCAAAATCTTTTCTGGTGCCACAGGATGCCTAAGAACACGTTTTCTTGGGAGATGACCCTTTTTTTCAAATGACCTCGGGTCTGTCAACGATTATGTCCGCTTTTGTGACAATACTTGCGTTTCTTATTCTTGGTTTTCATCAAAAACACAAGTAGTATAAACAAGTTTTACTGGAAATGGCTGTACTGTGGAAGCTCGATTATACGAAAGGATGGTCAGGAAATATTACAGTAAACTGTATTTTGTACAGTAATAACTTGTTAATGCATGTACACTGTAAATAAGAAACATGTAAAAATCGAAAATGACTCCTTAACAACTAACTTTAAGTCAGATTTTAGAGCCCCTAACCAGCCCAGTACATAGTCACGCTCTTTGCCTACTTATTATGGCGTTATGTTTTAATCTGCTCGGGACATTGGTTAATCCGAGTGTTTATCGGAGACCGCTTCATCACGGTTAATTCGAACCTCGGATAATCGAGCTTCCACGCTGTAACAGGAAAACTTAAGTGAGAAAGAAAGTTATATAGTTCTTCAGGTGGTCTCTCCCCCTGATAGATTTGGCAAATCGCTTTCACATTGAACAAAATACATCATATTATTTTAATTTATAAACAGCTGATCGAGACTGATCCGAGCTTGCGTTGTTTCATATACAGTCAACTCTCCGTAACTCGGAATTTTTGGGAGTAAATTCTCAAAAGAAATTCCGAGTTACGAGTTACGGAGGGGTGTCTATTTCTACCTAAGTGAAAATGTTTGGGTTAAAATAGCTGTTCAA
>JAQIXS010006257.1:0-11035 GCA_034700785.1 Rossiulus vilnensis | reverse complement strand
CCTGAAGATACTTTCATTCATTACGAAATGCAGAAGTAATTAAATATTTTTTTAAATAACAGAATACATTAACAAATGCAGGTTTCTCAATCCCTCATGTAATTTATTAAACAAAACAATAGTTTTCTTAAAAAATTATTTCATGATACTATGTACTGATTAAATGCTTTTTTCGTGTTATTTTCAGGTTTGTGACATTATTTGTCGAACTTGGAAATTTATCCGGATTGAGGACATTTCGGGTATTAAGAGCACTTAAAACAGTTTCAATATTACCAGGTATTTACAAATAGCTTTAAAAAAACCAAACAATTGAATCACGCGATGTAATTCATCATAAACTGTGCAACCATATCATATCGATTTCCCTAAACCTAACTACAAATTGTGACTCACATTTAATATATTGTATGTTTTCTGTATAAATAAATTACATATGCGTGTCATAAGTAGGATTCCATAGTAACATTATAAATCATGATATAAAAATACAACAAAAGACAACGTTATTGGAATAAATTTTACTTGAATCTAATACTGATCGTTTTGTTTCTAAATCAAAGAAACGTAAGAAGTTGGATAAAAACAACCACGAAGCTAATTTCGTTGTTTTTTATTTCTCTAACTTTCAAAATTTATATTCTTATTTTTCATAATTATTTTAAAAACATCGGTGTCTTTCAAAATTTGCAAAATAAATTAGCATACTCCATGATTTTTTTTAAAAACATATCAGTGTCTTTAAAAATTTTCAACATAAATCTGCATACTTCATGGCTTTTTTAAAAACATATCAGTGTCTTTAAAAATTTGCAAAAAAACAATCAGCATATTTTATCCAATTAATAAAATAATATTCGATAGCATTCCTAGGTCCCGTTCCATATTTCGTATTTTTAAAAAACAACATGAGTGTCTTTCAAAATTTGCAAAAACAATCAGCATATCATATGCAATTAATATACAAAAATTATCGATACAGATTTCTAGGTACCTTCACATATTTCATAATTTATTTTAAAAACATAAGTATAACAAAATTTGCAAAATAAATCATATTTTATCTAATTAATACAAAAAAACATTTATCTATACAATTCCTAGGTCTAAAAACCATCGTCAATGCATTATTGCATTCGGTAACTATGCTGACAGAAGTGATGGCCCTAACCGTCTTTTGTCTAATGGTCTTTGCTCTATTCGGCCTCCAAATTTTCATGGGTGTCCTAAGGAACAAATGTGTTCTAGACATGCCCTTTGACATGATGAATGGCACCGATTATCAAAGGTAACCGATTCCTATGTCCTTATTTATTTCTTGGTCAAAATACACTTGAAATCTTGAATGCTTGTGATTTGACAAAAATGGTTCATTATTATTCATCATGTTTTCTGACTTATATATCATAAAATTATTTTTTAAAGTTTTATTGAAGACGAACAAAACTGGCACCAAGAAGAGGACGAATTTCAAGTGTGTGGGAATTCTTCAGGAGCCTGGTAAGTTTTGTTTGTAGTTTTCACACGTGATAACAGCCCGAAATGCATTAATTAAATTAATAAGATTTACGTCATCAAAATTGTGAGTTTTACCATTGTAACGTCCATATTTATAAACTAGTCTATGGTTCTCATACTTTCGGTAAATTTTCCAGAAGTATAATTGTACTTTTCCAATATAAATTTTAAAATAAAAGAAGCATAACGTAATATATTTACATTATCTCCGAAATAAAGGCTGAAATTAAAGTAATCAATACAAATTCAACTTTTTGGCAAAATAATGCTAATTAATGACCTCATTTAAGATATTTCATTATATTTACCAAAAATTTGCATTACAAAAATTTGATATTTCACCATTTTTACCTTATTTACCAAAAATATACATTACCAATATTTAAAAAATAACATTTAATCAAAACAATAATTTGGTTGTAACCAAAATGTGGGTATTTTAAAAATACAAAATTATAGAATTGTCATCAAACAATTACAAAAAGGTGTCTATAATGTAACTGTAAAACGTCAATTATTTATATGGTTTCGGATAATCACAACTGTACCATCCCATCAGTGAGAAAAGTCATTAAGACATTGATACACCCACTGCAAATACACAATTAAATGACGGCTCTATTGCATTATATCAACGATATAATCTGACGTCACATTTATTTTAGGTCGTGTCCGAGCAATTACACGTGCCTGCCGGACATCGGCGAAAATCCCAATTTCGGCTACTCCAGTTTCGATAATTTCGGCTGGGCGATGCTGACCACGTTTCAATTAATCACGTTGGACTTCTGGGAAAACGTTTATAATAGGGTAAGGACAATCGGACCTCATGAACGATAGCAAGCAGCTTAGGACGATTAGGTCAAGTACTTGTACATTTAGGTCCACCATTATTAATTTGTACATTTCAGGCATTGCCTATCAATGTATTCCAAAAGTCAATTTTGAATAATTTGAATAAATTACAGAAAACTATATATAATAATAACACGTAATCAAGGAAGCAGAAATTCAAAAAGGACGTCCTTTGGATGTCATAACGTCGGAAATGACAAGAAAAATGAAGGCATTTTGTCATTTCAGATTTTTTTGCTTGAATTACTTATTATAATTGCTCAATTTATGTTTCCTTTTTGTAGATTTGGTCGTTTACCAGTGTATCGGCTTTGGATTGTAATTTCAAAATGCCCCGTTCATTTTTTCAAAAATAAAATTAAGTAATTTAAAAAATCCGAAGTGGGTTGACATGCAGGGAAGCCCATTGTTTAGGCGCTAGTGTAACGTTTTATTTTACAAATTTCTTAATTTTTTGTATACAAATAAACGTAGCGTTTTAAAATTATAATCCAAAGTTGACACCCTAGTGGACGACTTACTCTACATTGGTAGAAATAAATGAGCAATTATAATAAGTATTTGACTCAAAAATGTGATAGTATAATTTTTGCTTGCTGGGTATGCTTTTGTCTCATCCTAAATGACAATAAAAATTTGAAATATGGTATGTATTGAGGTTAAACAATTAGTTTTTTAAAAACCTAACAAATTGATCCATTTTACGGTCATCACAGATCCTGGCCACCTGCGGTCCATCGAGCGTTGTATTTTTCGTCTTCGTCGTGTTTTTCGGCTCCTTTTATTTGATCAATTTGATGTTGGCCGTAGTGGCCTCTTCTTACGAAGAAGAGGTCAGCAACACAAAAGCCGTAAGTACGAATCGGAAAAACTCTAATTGTTCAAAAAGTCAACCTTGAGTCCGGTTTCAAACTTAACAACCTTCGATTGCAGGAAAACAGCAAACGTTTTTCGGGCGACCAAAAAACGTCGACGACGAACAAAAGATCGCCCAACAAAAGGATTATCATGACAAGAAGAGGAGCCATCACTATATCCACCAGGCAACAACCACCGAAAGAGACGGAAGTCGTCACTAAAACCAAAAAGAAGAAGAAAAAGAAGAAGAAGAAACCGGAAACCGAGAAGCCAAAACCAACCGACGATCAAAATGATCAAAATAAGGCCAGTAATGGTGGCATAAAGGTGCAAAATGACCAAGAGGATGGACATCCTGGTCAGGTGGTCGAAACAATGCCGGACATTGCGGAGGAAAACGCCAAAGATGAAGGTAATTACACTATGATTTTTAATTTAAAATAATGCCGGATTATATAAATCTGCCTCTTTTGAAAACTATTAAAATGACATGGTGTAAAAATTTCAAATTAAACCAATTGTTTTGAGTTCCTTATTGCAGCCAGAGTTTATTTGGTTCATTGTTGACATTTGCATTGAAATGGAAATGAAATAAGATCTTAATTTCACGTTAAATAGCAGAATTATGGGGAATAAGCATTGAACGCAATGACCCACGTGGTGTTGGAATATATTATAAAATATATGAGATAATATCCGACAAACATTTCTAAAAATGTATCCATTAATTTACTAGAAATATACCAGACATATGTATTGGGACTTTTAGTATATTATGTAATATATGTGAAATTTGTATTGCATGAAATATATTTTAAAATATATTCCAACATGCATGTTAAACTACATGTATTATAAAAACTAAATAATAGTTTTAAAATATATAGCAGAATATATTTTAAAATATATAATGCAATATAATTTCAGATATATTACATAATATACTTCTGCTAATATATATATATTTGTTGTATAAATCGGTACATTTTTTAGAATATTTTGTCAAATATAATCCTATATATTTGGAAATGTATCACAACATCATGTGCGGCAAGCACAACTGTTTCAGCAAATCCTTATTTAGATTATTTTTTTATAAATAAATAGTCGCAAAATTTTGAAATTCTACAAAATAACACAGACCATAGTTGACATAAGAGCAATTTTTGGCATCGTTGGCATAGGTATTATTTTGGATCATACTTTAAACTAGAAATAATTTGTAGATTTTCTGGCAATCAGATTATGCTAAATATATAAAAGCTTCTACCTCATTTGGCTGAGTATTTTATTCCCAAAAAAGTTACTGTTTTAATTCGTAAAGTGTTTTTCCAGAAAGACAGTCGATTGTCGACACAATTCATGACTTTTTTTTATTAGTATTTTTAATTATTTGCGAATTATTGCCAAGTACTTTTGATATTTTTAATCTAACACATTTTAATGAATAACATAGCAGAACACGACAATACCACAACAATTAACAGTGACACGATGATACCAGGGGTACCGATGGAAACCCTGGACGATAACCAGGAAAATCACGTGACCGGAAGCCAGGTTGCCAACGGAAGTGCCAACATCATGGCTAATTCGGGCAAAGCAGATTTTCTGCAGAATGCTGAAAACACATGGAGCCACAATAAAGTTACCAAAAATGCAAAGGTAAATGTCCAGATATGGGGAATGCGGATAGCACAGATTCTCAAAAAGATTAATTTAGAAATTTATTTTGCCAAAAAAATCGTATGCATAGCTGAATTTTTATTTAAGAAACCCCACGTGATGTTGGCATGTATTTCAAAATAAAAAGATAATATGTGACAAAACATTCCTATTGATATACGAGAAATACATCAGAAATACCATGAATTGGGACTTTTAGTATATTATGTAATATATCTGAAATGTATATTGCATGCAGTACATTTTAAAATATATTCCACATTTATGTTAAACTAGATGTATTATAGAAGCTATAAAAACTGCATTATTTATACTAAAAATATATCAGAAATAGCATGAAATGGGACTTTCAGTATATTATGTCCTGAATATATCTGAAATGTATATTGCATGCAATATATTTTAAAATATATTCAACGTATATGTGAAACTAGAAGTATTATAAAAACTATATAATTTATACTGGAAATATATCAGAAATCAGAATTTACACTATTCTAAAAAAACATAATAGTTATAACGCTATATAATACTTCTGTAAAAACAAACTATGCAATAGTTTTAAAACATATAGCAGAATATATCGTAAAATATATTGTGCAGTATAATTTCAGATACATAACTAAGTCCCAATTCATGATATTTCTGGAATTTTAATGGATATATTTTTAGAATGCTTTGTCACATAATATCCTACATGCATATGTCTTGAAATATATATCAACATCATGTGGGACCAATTTCAATGTTATCAGTATTCTTTGGTATTATCATTACAGGCAATTTTATCACCTATCAAGCTGGTCGATGCACATATTCCAAATGGAAAGAAAAATAGCCAAATAAACGTAAATTCCAGATTAAAAGAAGCAAAGTTCAAAGTTCGTCCTCCAACGCCAGTTTACGTGGTCACACAAAGTCAGTTGGTTTTACCGAAAATATTAAACTTACTTGAAATTGTTCATTTATCTAAGAGAATTTTCATTGTCTCCTGCAGAGATCATTCCCGATCGCAATTGCGGTTGTTGTCAAACCTGTTGCTGCCAATTCCATTGTTGGCTAAACTTTCAAAATGTTTTATACGTTATTGTGAAAGATGCCTTTTTCGAGCTATTCATCACGGTTTGCATAATTATGAACACCGCATTTTTAGCCGCGGAGCATCACGGGATGAGTCAGACCACAAGGGCTGTTTTGAGTGCTGGAAATAAGGTACTTTGCGATACCAGTGCCAGTACAAATATTGATTTTTTTAAATGAAATTTTAGAAAAAATTAAACGTGAATCCAAAGTTTGCTTCGAGTTTAATCAGGCAAAAAAAGACGGCTTAGGTGATTTGGTCATCTTGGACTTAATTTTGAAAAAAAATTCGGTCACTTCCATTTTCCAGGAAACTTTCAGTGACAGTTCTTGATTTTCAACAAATACCCACGTAAATTAAAATATAAATTATAAAAGCTAATTCAACATTGTTCCAACCATTTAGTTTGTGACGTCCAGTAGAGGAAATTATTGGAAAATTTTCAGTGTACCTAAGAAATATTTTTACAATATCTGTGGATTAACAGACGTTTATTCGTATCTTAATCAATCATTTGAGATTATGGCAAATTAAGGCTGGCATTTTATCTGATGGAAATTTCCCTGACGTTTGCACGAAAATTTAAATCTCCTGACTTTCATTTGAAAAGTTAAAATTCCCCTGACTTTCACGTAAAAATTTGGAATTCCCCTGACTTATGTATGAAAATTTCAAATTTACCTGACTTTACAATGAAAATGGGAATTCTCCCTGACTTTCGCATCAAAATGGGAATTTTCCCTATTTTTGTATGAAAAGTTGAAATTCCCCTGACTTTCGTATTAAAATTTGAAATTTCCCTGACTTTCGTATGAAAAGTTGAAATTCCCCTGACTTTCGTATTAAAATTTGAAATTCCCCTGACTTTCGTATTAAAATTTAAAATTTCCCTAACTTTCGCATGAAAAGTTGAAATTTCCCTAACTTTCGCATGAAAACTTGAAATTCCCTGACTTTTCCAGGTCAATAGAACCCTCGATATTGTCCGTTGGATCGAATAATCATTCATTCGCAGGTTTTCACCGTCATCTTCACGCTAGAAGCGTTTCTAAAACTTCTGGCAATGAGCAAAGAGTACTTCCAAAACGGATGGAACATTTTTGACCTGATCGCCGTAACCGGAAGCCTCATCGATTTGAGTTTCGAAAACTTCAATGGCCTCTCCGTCCTCAGGGCTTTACGACTGGTGAGTCTGGTCACATCCAGACTCTCAAGAGTCCATGGCCGTAAAATATCCTTCAACCACCATGTCTGAATGTCTTTACATCCGGTCTTACTGTATCGTTTCCACCCACTTCAGCTTCGAGTGTTCAAGCTGGCCCAATCTTGGACGACGATGAAGGTGCTGTTGTCCATCATCCTGTCCTCGATCGGGGCTCTGGGAAATCTGACCTTCGTCCTCATCATCATCATGTACATTTTCGCCGTTCTTGGAATGCAATTGTTCGGAAACAATTATAGGGCGGAGAACTTTTATCCGGAACCAGTGCCGAGGTTGGACATAGTGGTCATAGTGGTCAACTTTCCTGACTTCTTTGATTTCTCCGGTTTGTTTTGCACAAATTTCCCTGGCCACCTGTGACATCCAAATGCAAGAAAAAGTATACGATTCACAGGGAAATCCCCTATTTTGATAGATACAGGACTGGCTGACTTGTGCCATGTCTTGACTTTGGTGCCCATTGGAATGGGTTCCATTGGATGTCATTAATTCCATGCCATTAATTTTTTTTCAAAGCCTTTTAAATACGGATTTTCCACACATTTAAAACAAAGTTATTTTCCCTTTGATTCTTAGATGGAATCAAAGGAAAAAAAGGGAATTTGTAATTAAACTGCTTAAATTCGGTACGTAACGTCCATATCATGATTTGTCCTTGACCTCCATGACCGAAATTTTAATAACGTTTTATGACCTATTATTCCAGTCGACACCTTAAGCTATGTGAAAGCAATTGCAATTGATATGCAAAGTTTCTCTGACTTTTACAAAGTAAATCATCTTACCCTGGCTTTTCCCTGACTATTCCATGCCTTTCTAATTTTCCTGAAAATTCCATGCCTTTCCAATTTCCCTGACAATTCCATGTCTATGCAATTTCCCTGACAATTTCATGTCTTTCCAATTTCCCTGACTATTCCATGTCTTTCCAATTTCCCTGACAATTCCATGTCTTTCCAATTTTCCTGACTATTTCATGTCTTTGCAATTTCCCTGACTATTCCATGTCTTTCCAATTTCCCTGACTATTACGTGTCTTTCCAATGTCCCGGACAATTCCATGTCTTTCCAATTTTCCTGAAATATTTCACGTCTTTCCAATTTCCTTGACAATTCCATGTCTTTGAAATTTCCCTGACTATTCCATGTCTTTCCAATTTCCTTGACAATTCCTTGTTTTCCCTGGCATCAAAGGGCAGAAAATTCATAATTATCAAACAGCTGAAAATCGTTACATAATATCCATACTACGACTTTTCCACGACTTCCAAGACCAGAATTTTAATGACTTTTTTATGACTTCTTAGTTCAGTCGACACACTAAGCTACGTGAAAGCAAATGCAAGATTAATATGCAAAGTTTCCCTGACTTTTACGGAGTACATCATTATCCCCTGGCTTTTCCCTGACAATTCCAGCGTTTTCCAGGTCTGAGGAGGGAACCCCTGCAAATTCAATGACCGAAGTTCGTGATGAAGTCAGGGGAATTCTTGATTCTGAATTTGTGAATTTCTGAAAAACAGGTGGAATTTCCGTGATTTTCCACACGCCTTCCTAATGATATTCCGTGTCCTTTGTGGCGAGTGGATCGAACCACTCTTCGACTGCATGAGGTCAAGTGGCAACGGTGGTCAAGCCTGCATCGCACTTTTCCTGCCAGCCCTCATCGTTGGCAACTTCTTGGTGTTAAATCTTTTCCTGGCTCTTTTGCTCAGCTCTTTTAATTCGGACAAACTGTCAACCGGAAACAACAAGGTCAGTGAAATTGGCATCTTTCTAGTCTATATAATCTCAACTTGTCGATATTTCCCTGACTATTCCATGTCTTTGCAATTTCCCTGACTTTTCCATATCTTTGCAATTTCCCTTACAATGTAAAGCCTACAAATTCACTTCACTGACCATCCCTGACCAACCAAGAAAATGTTCCCTGACTTTTTAGAAATAAATTCAGCAGCAAAAACAATCGTACAACTTGTACAATGACATCAAGGAGATGTTTATCACTAGTAATTTCTAGAAAAGTTAATATTTAACGTAAACATTTAATACAAACAAATTAAACGTTGGGTTTTCCTTAAACTTGACTAAAACTGCTTTTGATGCTCCTAACGTCAAAAATGCTAATTAAGTTCATTTTAATCAGTTTATTTTAAAGAATGCATTTTTATACTGTACACCATATTAACAACATGGACGAACACTTTTTAATGGATTTTCTGTCTATATTTAAATATCAAAGTTATTCAATATTATGAAAAAAAACGAAAATTTGCCACAAAAAAAAACTAGTTGATGAGTGTGGATTTTGGCTACATTTTGAAAATATGACATGTTTTATAAGGACTGCTAATCAAGACATGCCGTAGGTGAAATTTTGTATAAAACCTAGATACAAAATAATGCCTTTCAGTGCTTAGGGCACCTTTCGTTAAAATTGCCACTCGAAATTCATTGCGTTTTCATTAGGATTTTCCTTGACTTTCCCTGACCATTTTTTTTCCTTACTGACTTTTCAGCTCCGCATGAGCCCTGTAGCGGAATTTCACTATATTCTTAATGAAAACAATGACATCTTCAACTTTATTTATTTCCCATGGCTTATTTCTCTTTCCAAACAGGATGAAGACATTTCCAGACTGGAGAAAGGAATTCGTAGACTGAAATATTTACTGACATGCTGCTGCTTCAAGCGAAGTAATGTGATCCGTCCACTTAGCAGATCCAATAGTATGAGCAGCAGTCCTCCATCAGAGGCTTCCAGAGATGCCACAAATCAACAATCCTTGGCAAATGATAGGAGCAGCCCAACAAATACTGACGATTCAAGTACGTCGATAATTGATCATTCCCTAGGAAGAAAAATCTTCCAGAATAATTAAGGTTTACTAACAATAATTAACCATGTCTCTCAGTTTTTTCAGTGGAATAAAATGCCCTGACTTTTCTAGGCTATCATTTTTATTTTCCCAGTACCCCATCAACAATTACATGTATAACAACAATAACAAGTGTCTGCTGATTACTTGGGGGAAAGGGGGGATAACACGAAGAGTCAAATGAATTTTAAATCCTTCAGTCAATTAATTTAATGCACTAGGCGAAGATCAGAAATTATGGATTTTGCCCTATATTTCTGTAAAAAACATTGTTCATAAAATGGTTTTTACATAAATGTAAAAAATATTTATTTTGGAATAACTTACTGTACAGTTTTTTTATAAATGATATCACTCTTATCCTGTTTTTGGGACTATTGATATCAGTATGCTTAAATATCTTTATTATACTGTTTTTTTTAAACTACTGATGTCGTTTTATCTAGTTATATCACTATTATACTGGTTTTTGGGAATATTGACATTGGTTTACCTGGTTTTTACATAAATGTAAAAAATATTTATTTTGGAATAACTTACTGTACACAGTTTTTTTATAAAGATTATTAATCATAGGAACGCCGAATGGGACAAATTTCGATGAATTTATTATAATTTTTAGACTTTGCCTAATATTCTGTTAAATAAAAGTACTGAGGTGCATGTAAACGGATTAATATAGTATTGTGGGAAAGTTTCATAAAATCACAATTGCCATTCCAGAACTTTTGCCTAAATTCCTGCATGAAATTGCTTACAAATAATAATTCATGGAACGAAGGAGTGATATCACCCTTATACTGTTTTTGAGACTACTGATATCGGTATGCTTAGATATCACTATTATACTGTTTTTTTTAAAACCACTGATATCGTTTTATCAAATTATATCACTATTATACTGGTTTTTTAGGACTGGGCTGTTTTGAAATGTTG
>JAQIXS010006256.1:0-11035 GCA_034700785.1 Rossiulus vilnensis | reverse complement strand
AAATAACTATTTTGCAATTTTTATACTTCAATATTTGAAATATTTTTTTATGAATTTTAAAAAAATCATAAACGGACATCACATTTGAAAATAGCTTTTAAACGAGCTTTTTATCAAAATTCTTTCGCGACCATTTAAAAAAAAACTTTTCTATTTGAAATACAGTTTTTAAATTTTATATTCTAAATTTTTGTGTACAAAAATATATAGATCATATTTAAAAATAGTATTTAAAGATCTCAATTTACTGTCACAATTCCTTCCACGGTGCATTTCTAAAAAACCTTATTTTTTATATTATTTTTTTTGAATTTTCAAAAGTAGATGTCACATTTAAAGTCTTTTTAAGGTGCGAGTGAAAATCCATTTTGTAGAAAAAACTAACATTTATGTATTTTTATATAATTTATATTTTAGAAAAGGATTATACCATTTGTGGGGGGAAGAAACGGGATCTCACGGGACCGTCTAGAAATTCCCACTTATCGAGGTCTCACAATTACCCGAGTTCCCACTTAAACAAGTCTTGGGGTCCCAATTACAGAAGTATTTTTTTGAAATCCATGCTCTACAGCATTATATATGGTCATTGTATGTGCAAAGAAACGTTTTGTAATATAATAACACATACATTTCATGTATTGTTATTTTCAATTAAAATACAAACCATTTTAATGGAAAAATCAGTGACTTTTAAGTTATTTAGCTTTGTTTTAATTTTTAATAGGTTTTCTAACGGATCGCTGTAACTTATTAGTAAATTTACAGACCTTAATCCAGGTTACATGTATTTAAATTTTAATCCCACTTACATAAGTAAACTAGCACATCCTGCCCATGCATACAAGTAGAATTAAATAAAAAATTATTTCATTTAAACAGGTAGAAAATCTTAATTATAAAGGTATCCATCCCAGTTATAGATGTTTCCTTTTCCTTTCAGTTTTAATTTTTTATAAATAAACAGGGCCTTCTGAAATTATAAACTAAAGCTGGAACCCCAGTGGACGACCAATTCTACATTAGGAAAAACAAATTGAGTAATTATAATGCGGTGTTCAAGCACCAAATGTGCGAGTAAAATATGTGCACGGTGGGCATGCTTGCGGATCATCCGTAACATTTTTCATCGAATTCTTCATAGTTAAAAAAACTAATGTCACATCTTTCGCACACGGTGAAAACTCCGCCGGCGATGCATTTCACAAAACCCGGCCGTGTTTCTCCACCGTCGCATTTTAAATACACGTACGTGGAAAAACGTTCCACGCGAGCGAAATTCTAATACAACGTGGCGATAATTTTTCGAATTTGGAAGTGATATGTATCTCTAATCCCTGGAGGAGAATTGCTGAAATGGAAGAGCGAGAGAAGCAATAAAGCACGATGCTAGCGTGGCGCCCTCTGGCGGCCCCCTCCTCCTTTCGGGGCCCCGCAGACGGGTAGATGTGCGTCTTATGAGAGGCGCTAACGTCGCTCGGGGCGCTTCGTCTCACGATACGACGCTTTCTTTGCACTCTCCTCGATCGATTTCTCCCCTTTGCCGTGTTTTCTACCTAAATCCCCGAAATTTAATTTTCGTTCGCTACACGCCCATTTGAGCAAACCCAAAATTTGATATAAAACCAATGTTTTCTCGTCGAGACGCGCATTTTCGACATTTGCCGCGAGTAATGGCGTCGCTCGCTTTCTTTTCTCGACGCTTCTCGCCCCCTCTTTTCTTCCAGATATGTTTCCGATATTTGTGCTCCCCTCCTCATGATGCTTTTTGTTTTTCCGGGTTTTGTGCGGCGCCTGCAATGCATGCTTTCGCCTCCACGCGAAACGCCTGGTAGCGCCTAGCTCGCCACATAGTCGCCGAGATCCCGCCTAGGCTGATGCCAGGCCGAGCCTTTACTTTAATTGCGGACTGACTCATTCCTCTACTAGCCTCTCGACTCCTGTCCTCCACGTTGTCCTATACCCAAGCCTCGCCTTAAGTGCACTTCGCAGAGCCTTGACTCCAGCCTTTGCTTCCAACCACGTGTTGTAAACATTAATTGGGGAAATTGTTCCCTAGATCGGCAAATAATCTGGGCTTTATATTATCCACAACAGTAGTCTTCATTTGTGATTAACATTAAGAATTTGAGTAGCAAGCAGAGCAGGTTTGGCAGGTCTTAATGTCTGAAACGTTAAAAATACTCCAGTAGGCCTAACAAAAGTTTGATGGCAAACTTGACTGCATGGCTCCAGGGAACCAATCAGATCGCTTCTTTCAAGCAGCAAGTACTGAAAAATTGAACATGTTTGATTCCTGGGCAGAGGCGAGGCTGGCATCCTGGTGAAGTCCGGAGGCGAGGCTTTACTATGCACATGTGCATGGGCAGCAATGTGTTTGATTTTCAGGATTGAGTCGAGGCGCGAGTTGAGGCGTGAGAAGAGTCTGCATTGTTTTTACGCCTAGACCGAATCCTATCTTCAAGTTTACACAGAAGGGCCTTGACTCATGCCTTTCCTTTCAGCCACGTGTTGTAAACATTGATCAATTAAATTGTTCCTTAGATCGCAATGTAATGTAAGTTTTAAGTTATCCACAACAGTAGTCTTTATTTGTGATTAACATTATGAAATTAAGCAGCAAGCAGCACAGGTTTGGTAGGTCTTAATCTGAAACATTAAAAAATATTCCAGTAGGCCGAACAATAGTTGATGGCAAGCTTCACTGCATGGTTGCACGCCGGTTGGTTGTGGGACTTGATGGACGCAGCACCTGAAAACCAAAATGACACTTGCCAGCAAGGAGGTCGATAAGAACAATGTCTATGCGTATGCAGTCCACTCAAAACTGGCCCAAAATGTAAACATTGAAGAGCAAGAAAAGCAACCAAGAAGTCATTAGGGCCATTAATGAGTCAAACATCACCATAACTTGTTTGGTATGACCATACATGGCATGACCATATTCGCTACATGCTCATTTTAGCCAACCCAAAATGTATATAAAATGTATGTTTTCTCGTTAAATCGCACATTTTCAACATTTGCCGCGAGTAATGGCGTCATTCGCTTCTCTTCTTCTCTCGTGCCTCTTTCTATCATGTTTGGATATTAGCATTCCCCTCCTTATATTGTTTTTTGTTTTCCATTTTTTGTGAGTTGCTGAGTAAAAATGCTTTCACATCCATGCTAAATGCATCCTTCAGCCTGACTATTGGCTCCTCCCACGCCCATCTTGCCATTGTCTAGGTTTGCTTTGGTCACATGAGCGGTGCTGATAGATAGGTCAATGAGACTAAAGTTTATGCCTGTGCAGATGACACAAAGCTCGTCCAAAATGTAAATAGTGATGAGCAATGAAAGAAACTACAGGAATTAGACATAGTGGTCAGGTGGTTATCTAACAAGTAGCATCTTCCCTTGCTGCAGAGAAATGTTGTGTATCAGTACTCTTCATGCAGTGTCTGTAGTGTTAACTGTGTTTTGTGAACATCAGTCTAGCAGAAAACGAGAGAACTGGCTGCAGAATACGGTACAAAGTTAGGATTCTTAAGTTGGTTAGGATTAGAAAACAGCAGAGCAGCACACCGGTTATGTTACCCTAGATATAAGTGTCGATGGAAACCGCATTAAAGAATACTGTTAGTGCCTGTCACATGACACAACTGCTATATCCACCGTCTGTCAATGTGAACAAGGCTTTATGCTTGCACATTGATCATTTACTGCATTATGTTCTATGTGGCCAGTAATGTCCACAACAAGATGGGATAGGAATGGTGGGTGCCTTCTGGGATACCTTGTGGCCCACAATTACTGTTCAGCCATTAGATAAGAGCTAAAAAATTGATGGATTGTGCAGTAAAACTAAAGAAAATTTGCCTAACTGTACCATATAGTAAATAAAGTCGTTGTCACCGGGGTAGAGAAAAAATGCAACATTTGAAGCTTAACATTTTGAATGCAGTTGAAATTTGACATACTTTTTGATTAATTAATATGTGCTTGAATAAAGAAATGCACATAGTTAATGATTAAGCTTCTACTATGCTTATTACATTTTATTACATTAGTAAACCTTGCCGCGATGCTACACAGTTACAATAGATGAACAAAAGGTTCCTATGGCTCAGATGCTGTGTGCTTTTGTATGAAGACAAGCAGTAGTAGTCCTTTAGTACATGTAGCATATGGTGTAATAATGTTTGACCCTGATGATGAATCGGTCCTACGATAGTAATCCTACTCAGTATGGGAGGAATCACAGGTTCAAACTAGTTGTCCTTGGAAGGGAGGTCAGTGGTGCTAAATAAGCTCTACCATCTGAAGGATTACGACTGAACGCCTTTAAGTCCCAAGTTATTCTAATCTCACAAGAGGTACAGGAAATGTGAGCTGGGTTTAGACCACAGTGAAGCAGGTTAGTTTTTCCCAGGTATAATAACTCAACTTTGCTTCAACATAATGATACATGGTAATGCTGCTGAGCCGTCAATGTCGCACATGTGTTGCCAAAGCGATGAAAGTCAAATACTTATTTTAGAGAATGCCTCATTATAGTTTTTTAGTACATACTATCACTTTTGGCATTGGAATGTGACAGACAGACTGCTGAGTTTCCGAATTCACTCTACTCCTACGTTAGTGTACATGTGCGAATCAGTGCGATTCGGTCCCCGTGCCTTTTGTGTCTTTTTTTCTCTCGCGTATCCTAAAAGCATTTATGAGGTCGCGACGATGTTATTTTTAGTCACGACGAAGATGTTTTTTTAAAATTAGCCATGAAAAGAAACTAGCGACTAACGGATTTCAACACGTGGCGGTCGATGGTGCATAGAATGCAAAAAAATAGTCGCAGAGGGCGCTGCTCTACACCTCGGTTGAACGACAGCGCCATCTAGGGCTCATCTAGGGAAACCAAGATGCCAAACAAACGTGATTAGACAAATAGGAAATTCATAAGAGATTTCGACAATTTGTCAGTGAAATACTGTCAGTTTGAGATAAATGACGTTCCACAATTAGAAATGTCTACAAAATTTACCTACATTTGGAAAATATACTAAAGTTTTGAAGGAAAAACATGTACTGAGCATACTTAAAGTGTTTTAACTGGTTTTGTTACAAATATGTGCATAAATTTCACGTAATGACTGTTTTGCTGCAAAACTAGCATGAGCTTCATTGGAGATTTCTGAAAAGAGTTAATCCTGTCTAAATTTCCGAAATATGTTAAGTGCAAAATGGGAATTAAACCATGTAGGTAATTAAAACATTTTTTGTTGACTATTTTTTACTGTATTACAGTCAATTTTGAGAAACATCTGTTCGAAAATCAGAGAAAGTTTACAAAATCAACCTAAGCTTTGTGGTAATTTCCGTAAATTGCACCTTAAATAAGCCAGTATGGGATATTTTCGTTAATCTATGTGTGGTTAAAAATGTAAATTTGTGGAAATTTTGTTCGAATGTTAGAAAATATCAGCAACATTTACGAAAATTTTGTTTAAAAGTCCGTCAGGAAAAGCAGGAACTACATGTGATTAAAACGTGCAATAAACTACGGGCAGCATTATCGAAAAGTGTAATTTTTCAAAAAATTAGGAAATGTTGGAAAAACTGACCATAGCTTTGGTAGTTTTGGTAAACGGCGCCTAAAATTAACATATGTAAGATATTTTCTTGAAACTACATGCGGTTAAAATTTGTAATAAACTGTAGGCAACATTATCGACAAAATTGTAATTTTTTTAAACGAAATTTACCGAAATTTGGGAGAAAATAACCAGACGTTTTGGAAATCCCCAAGCACAGAATGCGAGTTTTAACGTGCATATTTACACAAAATCGTCCACGTTTTCACATAACGACAATCCGTTTCGTGCATTGCTGCGTAATAAATGCACGGAACGTCTGTCAAGAGCAGTTTCCGAAATAATAATTATAAAAAAAAGATATTTGGTGTTTACGAGCTGAGAGCTCCAGCGTCAATTACTCTTTCAACCCAAAGTACATGCATTTCATCGCCTATTCCGTTTCTATTTGTCTTTTACATCACTCATTACTTATATTTAATTATCTACAAAAATCGATATATCGTTAAGCGAAGAAGGGACGTTTTTTTCCATTCTCGTTTTTTTTACTTCACCGGCGCTCGTTTATTTTGAAGCTCCAACGATTTGTCCTAAATCAGGTTAATTTCGATTTTTTTTTCACTCCATAATTAAAATGGAAATATCTGATAAAGACCACGTCGAATCACACGAAGCCACTTTCAATTATTTCAAATGTTTCGGATGTTACCGAAAATGTGGACAATTGTTGCCTGCTTTTGGGTAATTTGATACGCACAATGGCAACATGCACATGAATAAATTAATTTCGTTTTCATTCCACTCATGGAAAAATGGAAATTGCAATTAGATCCAGCTGGAAGCCATTAATTATCACGGATTTGAGCGTGAAATCAAATTATTACCGTGAAAATAAACATCGAAATTGAACCAAAAAAAACGCACGGTTTTGCGAACCCGCGTAACTGGAAATAGATTCGGTGCTGAAGTGAAACCATGCTCTTGCAGTGTTTTTTTTTTTTAATTCTAACTGGAGCTAAAAATCTGTAAAATTTTTAGAAATAACTGTAATTAGCATAATTCTAAAATCACCGGTTAAGCTCAACTAATTAAAGCATATTAATTAAAGCTGGTTTAAAACACGTTGCATCCGACTAACGTTTTACGTTTCGCATCGCCTTGACGTCATCGCTATTTCGGACAATACATTAGCGTTCTAAAAGCGTTTCCGTCTCGCTTTACGTCGTTTTACGTCGATAGCGTCCTTCAACAATTTCATCTCCCTTTTTTATTTCGGGGGTCGTAAAAATAACAAAGGAAAGCGTCATTAAAATAAATTGAAGAAACGGGAGGCGATGTGCAGCGCCATGCAGCGGGTAATAATGGAGCACAACTACGTCCAGCACTGCACTTACTGAAAAACAAACTGAAACTGAAAACCGGTATGAAACTGTTGAAACTGATAAAGGCATAGTGGAAAACTAATAGAATGGATGAAAGGACTAGTGAAGATCTAGAAAAAAAACCTGTTAGAACTGACTAAGAACTGGTAGAAAACTTAACACAATGAATGAGAGAACTGTTTCAGAAAGAAGTGATGAAGAACTATAAGAAAACTGATAGGAATGATGTGATGCCAGGAAAAAATTGTTAGAACTGATTAACAACTTATGGAAAAATGATAGTATGAATATAAGAACTAATAAAGAACTAGAAAAAAACACCTGTTAGAACTGGTGGAAAACTAGCACAATGAATGAAAGAGCTGTTTAAGAATTATTTTAAAGCTGATAGAACTGATTAAAAACTAATAGAAAACTAATAGCATGGATAAAAGAACTAATTAAAAACTAGACAAAAATGTAAGAACTGATTAAGAACTAATAAACAACTAATAGAATAAATGAAGGAACTAGAAAACCCCTGTTAGAACTAATTAATAACTGGTACAAAACTAATACAACAAATGGAAGAACTGACGAAGAACTGGTAGAAAACTGGTAAACTGATATAAAACTAGAAAAGTTAATAAAACTGGGGAAAAACTAATACAATTGAGAGATCCGGTGATGATCTAGAACATAAACTAATAGAAGTGAAGTGGAACGAGTAGAAAACTAATAAAAATGGATGAGGAACTAGTAGAGATGTGACAAAACTGATGGGACTAAGGAAGAACTAGTAGAAACTGATAAATCTGATAAAACACTACTAGAGAACTAAAAAAACGTATGGCTTGATAAAAAAACCGGATCAAGAACTAATGAAAAAACTGATAAAACTGATGAGGAGCTAGTAGACAAGAGATAGAAATGATGAACTACATGTAGTAACAAACTGATGATATACTGGCATCATTTCTAACATGAAGGTCACACACAACTAAATATAGTATTAGATGCCTTGAATAGTAAGGATTAATTCGATTTTAATTAGCTTGATGAGTATATTGATTTGCTGAAGAAAATGAATTATTCTAAAAAAATATTTGAACATTACCCTATTATTATTATTATTATTACCCTATATATCATTTATGATCAATTTAATTGGAAGTAAGACCAACTTAGATCGACTTAGAAATTCCAGAATTAAAAATAAATCACTTGGCTAACCATTCAACGACTTTCCAATTTCCTTGACAATTCCACATTTTTCATGTCTGTTGCAATTTATTGAGCAACGCCATGTACCAAATAAAAATGTCTAAAGTACAATGTGCTAAAAAATACGAGTAGGGATAGGGTCGCTGACACATTGATCGGTGGCAACGGGCCTGTTTCTCTGACTCCCCCATCACCCCCCCCCCCCATGGGTTTCAATTCAACTCAATGCTGACATCAAGGCTAGGCCATGTGGTAGGGGGCGCCATCGATAAATGTTATTGCATTATTGTTATCATTTTATTAAATACTCTTTTCGTTTCGATTTCGACTTTGGGTTTTTTTTTTGGGGAGAAGGTGAGGGCTGCACGCTCTAATGGAAACGAAAGGAGATTATGGGAAATAGCGTTAGAAAAAGAAATAGCAGGGATCAAAGGCGAGAAAAAGGAAAATTCCAGGCGAAATGAGACGGATAAGCGCCTGAAAAGAGGAAGAAGTAGAAAAAGACAACACGAAAAGGATTCAATGAAATGAAAAGAAAATGATGAAAAACGAAAATAACTTTTGGCGATGGAGAAAATGAGGCGAATGAGTTTCCAGTGCAGGAAGCCTAATTCGAAAAGCGTCCAAAGAGAAAAAACAAATAAGTTAATAAATGAAAAATGTTGTGAAATGAGGTTTTTTCTTGAAATCTGACCCCGGGTTCGGCAAAGCGTAAATTAATCGTTTTGAGATTTGAGAAAAAAATTCAGGAATTACGAATCGTGTTTGAAACGCATGTTTTTTTATTTGGGAATTTTCTGAATTTTTCTTAAATGATCAGGTGGAAAAGCTAAAAGGCTGATTCCAGAAATTATAATCACAAGCTCAACGAAAACGTTTTGAAATCACAAATCATGAATGATTTTTTTAAAAAAATTATCAAGGTGATAATCAAGTGGTTATCATTCAAAAACTTAAGCAGTTGTATTTTTAAGATTTTTCTCTGAAGTTACTATTTTTTACTGTAATTTCGACACAATGTTTTTAGAAATTCTCGAAGAACATAGCAAAACTTGTATTTTAATGAAATGGTATAAGACGTTTCTCGTGTTTGGTAGTGTTTTAAACGAAATATTTGAGAGCTCGCTATGCATTTTGGACAGTCTGAATCAGCAAAGCGTATTTTTAATCAATTGTTGTTAACATTTTTAAAGTTTTGATTAAATTTTTAAACAATTTGCTCTTGGAACTTTCTAATTTTCATTTTGAACGAAATGATTTTAGAATTCTGGAAGAACATTTCAAAACCTGAAGCAGTAATAATTTTGAATTGCATTTTAAATAACATGCTCCTAGAATTTTTTAGGAACATTTTCTAAAAACATGTTATTAAACGTTCAATTCAAAACTTGCCGCTTCAGTTTTTAGAAAAGATAACCATCCTTTGGCAGACCCTTGATTAGTAATTTTTGAACAAATGTTGCATGGAATGTGTTCTATAATCCATGATTATAGTCCATGACGATTAATGTTTGTTCAATTAATTTTGGATTTTAGTAACTTTTCCTTCTTAGTAATGTTTTCTTTTTTCAGTCAGTTTTGGTAGGGAAATACGGGTTGCAACTTGCAATCCATAATTTGTGATAATTTTTCACAGTACCTAATATTTCTGAAATCAGTTAATAACTATGCAACGAGTGTCGCGCTTCCCCATGGCAGAAGACGACACTCGGATACCGATTTCAGGTGGCGCCACCTTCGCCGCTCGGAAGCGCTCGCTTTATTTATTTTGATATAAATCGATATTCGCCCCGTTTCTCTTCGTCCATTTGTCATTTTCACCTTTTCCAATTTACTTCTCCGTTAAACACAACACGACTAAACGAAAAAAAGAAGACGGAAAAAGGCGCTGGAGGAAGAAAATGGAGGCTAGAAAGAGAAACGCCTTAGCCGCCAGGGGTGAGAAAAGAGGGGGACAAATATCTGGGGAGGATGAAGTGAAGCGTTTACGCAAATAGTCCTTTATATAAACATTAATAAATCCCCCCTTAATATGCGATGAGTGACGAGCGAACGATGAAAAATGAGAAAGGGAGAAAAACAAGATGGCGGACCCTCGAGGCTGAATTTTGAGAAACCTTCCAGGTTTCGATGTTGCGGATACACCTTGCGATACGTTAATGGGCAGGAACACCCTGTATGTATCGATATTTAATAAAAATTTGCATTTATTTGTCTCCATAAACAAAATTAAACTGAAAAAACGCATACCGAAGGGCAAGAACAAGATGGCGGACTCTCGAGGTGGGATGTTAAGAAATATTCTGGTTTCACTTTTATGGATATACCTCGCGATACGTTAATGGGCATAAGGTCCCTGTATGTATAGGTATTTAATAATAATTTGCATTTATTTGTCTAATTAAACAACAATAACATGCAGGTAATGCAACCTGCCAAGAGGCCCAAACCAACTTTAGTATTTGGAAAGTTTGAATAAAGGCCTATATTTTTTAAATGGAAAATTTATCTTTAGTTTGTGTAAATAATTAGCCGCTGTTTATTTTTGTGTTATAATACTCTATTATGTGTAAAAATGTCCTAATTTTTGTAAAATACCATGTTTGGTGTAAAAATCCGTAATTTCGTGTCAGATAACATATGTTGTGTAAGCATCACACACATTGTGTGCAATATACTTAACTCTTCAGACCTACCAGTTAGATTTTTTAAAAAGTATGTTTTAGAGGAATGTCTTTCTTTATTATATTTGAGGGTTCCGTAAAAAACCCGTTTCAAAACGAGTTCTTAAAGTGTTTTGAACGTTTATTGGGGGTGCAGTAACCGTGGCACATACGACGCTATGGAAAACTGCCGACAAAAACAATTGGTTAGCCA
>JAQIXS010006255.1:0-11039 GCA_034700785.1 Rossiulus vilnensis | reverse complement strand
GCACGGAAGCCCCATTTGGTCATATTAGTTTAGTTTAGGTTAGGTTAGGTCAGTTAATCAGGTTATGTTAGGTTAGGCTAGATTCAATCACTAATACTAACATGACCAAACTAATATGAACTAATATGACCAAATGGGGCTTCCATGCATGGCTACCCTGTATTGCGGGTAGCCGAGGTGATTGTGGCGACATACTATACTAGCGGCGAGCGATGTTTGGGCATGTGGCGACATACCCTACTAATACCGACACAACTACTCTTCCGGGTACAAAAAACTCGCGCATCGGCACAAAGCGCAAGGGGAAAAAACCTTCTACCACAGCGAACACGGCAACGCCGTCGCATAACAGGCGCTTAATTGCGAGCATTGGGTCCTTGGTCTCGAGTTTCTTACACAGGCAGAAAAGTCTTCCTCCGACTGGCAAATGATGGGGTCTAGCTGATTGATGGTCGGCAGCAGCGGCCAGACCATCAGCACCATCACTGGAAGCATCACTCAGGCGTGAAAGTCCTCTACTT
The DNA here is from genome assembly GCA_034700785.1 of Rossiulus vilnensis. Taxonomy (NCBI): domain Eukaryota; kingdom Metazoa; phylum Arthropoda; class Diplopoda; order Julida; family Julidae; genus Rossiulus; species Rossiulus vilnensis. The sequence continues at coordinate 10,518 of JAQIXS010006255.1, read as the reverse complement.
TGCCTGAGGGGGATCCTGTCGGTTAAGGACTGGCTAGTCCACGGGAGCCAGACTTTTCGCAGACGCGGACACACGGGAACCGAGAACAACGCGACCCAGCTAATGTTGCCAACAAACCGGTTGGCCCGAGGTGCGACGACAAGAGCACAGTTAACCTCCATGTTAGCGCGCGGAGTGGCTTCCAAAGCACAACTGGCCCGTGACGTGCAAGTAGCCGAAAAACCGGGACATAGCGCGGTTTGGCATCCAACCGAACCGTTTTCGCATTCTCCTTGTCTTTGGTAGCGACCGAGGGAACCACCCATAGCGAGGGCGTCCCTAGCCGTCTGGCCGTCCAACACGCTGGCAGCGGAACTAACATCGACGCCGGTGATGGCGACTCGTCCGCCGGAGAGGAGGCGGTCGACGGCTCGGCACTGTAGTTTGCCGAGTCTGAGGTCGCGGCAGAAGGAGTCCTGCTGATATCCTGGCAGCTGCCTCCACACAGCGGCCGGCGCGTGCATGCTTAGCCGGGCAGCCGAGATCTTCTTCGTCTGTGTCCGACGCGACATAGGAGCCGGTCAGCGCGGACATTTCGCGGAACGCGGTGGACGACTTAATTCGTGGCCCGAAACTGGCGCGAACGCTTGCTTGGTGCGAGAACAAAAGACTGACGCGGCTGGCTGCCTTTTTCCTTGGTTGTGCCTGTGGGCTTAAGACTGGCTGGCCGCAGGCGAAGAATTGCTGAGAACCGGCTGGGACGTACGGCTGACAGTTCCCACGTGGGCAGGTCTCACCTATTTTCTGAGGTGCGTTTTTCCTGAGGGACGAGAGGGGGTACAGTGTCCCAGTCTGCGCGGCCTGGGTCAAGATCATTTTAACCTTCTCACCTAAATGTGCACTGTCCACACGCTGGGGTACTGGTATGACCTCTGCGGTCCTTCTAGCAGAGGGCGATACCCCGCACCTCCACCATGTAACGTTTGCAGTGCGTGGGAGAGATGGAAAAACCCAGTCCAGGCCAACAAAAGACTCGAAAACCTTTAATCGCAACTCGCGACTAACCATTACAAGGTCGTGACAAAGTAAAGCATTAAGGCGTCTCAATCGCGTACCCGGGGTGCAGGAGTGCCTTCCGCACAGGGGCATGGCTCCCAGCCGGTCTGACTCAGGATCAGAATTCTCCTGCTTAAGTACCACCCGGTGGCTGCCAGGGGGACATTCCACTGGCATGCCCTGCATTCCTGGCAGGGCCACACATGCCACCCGGGTCACCTTGACAAAGGATAATCACCAGGCAAAAAACTACACATTTTTCCATCAAATACTTACAACAATTGTTAAATTCATTTTTCCCTTGAAGAATTGGCTGTCCTATAGTGTCTGCACTGTTTTTAATAATTTTAAACTGTCCTTTAATTTATATTACATAAAAAATAAACAAGTTACACGACCTCCGAAAACGGGTTTTTCCATTAAATGAAACCTCCGAAGATGGGCATCGGAGGTTGCATAACGGATTCATTCAAGTTTCATTTTGGGACAATTTCGAATTACAGCATACAAATAACTCGGACCAAAATGGGCAACCAATTCTACGTAAAAATATTTTTTAACAATTATGACAAGTAGATGAAGCACAAATCGTTATGTTGAGACAACATACATGTATACCTTTCATCCCTTAAGCGATGAAACATAGCCTACATGAAGTTCAACACCACGCATACAATCAACAGGTAAAACTCACCAAGTTTGACGTTTGGGTTCCAACAGAGACGTGTGAAAAGACAGTGTCTAACTGACTAGAAGAAGACACCACATTTAAATCGTCCGGTGTTGGCATCTGTACGGCAACCGAGAGGAAAAACAGCACGACTTAGTGGGAATGATCTGGGTTAAAGTGTGGCGAATTTGACTGCAAGTTCTCACCACTTCTTGTGACACTTTTAATTACATGCAGAAAAGTAAACAAAATCAAAAATGAAAGATGATCCTATACCGAATATTTGCTCAGCATTAAGCTTCCATACCAGGGTTCATACTAAAATTTACAATTTTATTTCCCTTACTATCCCTGACTTTCACTGACCAACCAAGTAAATTTTACTTTGTTAAAAACACGTCAACTCCTTGCATCTAGTAATGTCTGGGCAATTGCATTTTCACTAGTAAAATTAATATTTGTAAACAATGATTTTTTTTCTGTGAATATCCAGCAATCAACTTAAACTTGACTATAACTGCTTCTAATGTAGACAGGGCCGTGTAAAGCAGGTGATGGGAATGGGAATTTAGCCCCTTTGTCAAATCGCTCATTAAGTTATTATGTATCTTGAATCTGTTAATGTTAAACAGCATTTTTATACTGCACACATGTATATCATTTTAAGAACATGGACGAACATTCTTCGAAGATTTAATTAAATAACAATGGATTTTTGTCTATATTTAAACACAATATTTATATGACATTATTATTAAGGCAACGCAGTAGGCAAAAGTGCGTAGTTTAAAATTGTTTTTATGGACTTTCAGCACTTGAAATTTAACAGAACTGAATCGAAGTTATAAATTTAAGAAAAATATTTGCATTTTAATCGGTTACAAACTGTGTTATCGGAATAACATGAACAACACATTATCAGAAGGTTGGATAAATACATGCTTAATACCATGCTTTCTAATTTAATGGCTGCATATGAAGTACGCAGTATAATACACGGTGTGCAGCATTAAAATAAACAGAACTTTTTTCGTAAATGTTTTTGAAATTTAGAAATAATATTATACAAGATTCTCGAAGTGAATTTAACGTGCAGTATGTTTTTCTAAAAAACCCAGCTTGTTTGTGCTGTAAAACAGCTGTAATTGTACAGGTTTTTAATAAATTTGTTTTTCATTTTTAAAGCTGGTTTAATGTAAGCAAACTATTTATATAGGCTACTGCTATTAATAATAAATGTTTCTCATGTAAGCATGTAAAACCAGCATGTAGCAAAAGCAAATCGCATGCAGCTATACTTGGTTTTTTGCCCATTTTTATAAGTGTACTTTAATTGATAACAATTAGCGGAAATACTGCACAAGTTCTTGTCATTTTTGTTTCATTATTTTGAGGTTTCACGCTATAAAATTATCACAGTTGTCAATTTTAATTGAAGAACTTTTGTTGTACTTATTGAGAAGCTAACAACAATCCTCCATCAAGTTTCTTAACAAACGCGGATTTGACAAGTAAACAAATCACCTGACAAACATTTTTGAGAGTACCGTTGCTCAAGAGCAAGTCGGCAATCTTGGAATATATTACGGGTTATAAAAGATTTTTGGAGCTCTAAGCACATCTTCAATATTACTTTCGAAAATAACTTCAGTTAGAGAACGAGGTGTTGGACCCAAAGAAGCCGAAGTTTGCTAATAGGGTACATCATTGAAGCAGAAAGAATCATCAGTAAACTATGTCAATACACCATCCGTTTCACCCACGAGTGTGATCACTCAGTTCATCAGGCAGTTTTCATTTTTTGCTTAATACAGCACAAAATGTATATAACTGAATTAACGTATAAAAAGCTATTCTGACAAACGCTACAAAACCCGGCACAAAAATTACTGTACTCATTTTTAACAAAGTGGTTGAACATTTAAAAAAAAATTAATTAACCAATAATGGATTTTAGTTTTCGTTTAAATGCAGTATTTTAAGAGATACTAGGAGAAGCAAGATTTCAAATTACGGATTTTAGTCTGACTTCAGGTGCGTTTGAACTCTGCTAGTGAGCAACCGATTCTATCCAGAGGGGGAAAAAAAAGTTTGCAATTACGAAACGTATATGAGACAAAATGTCATTTTCTTGCATGGTGGTCATTCGTTTGGGCCGGCCTTAAAAAACATTCACGGCTAAATACATCAAAGGTTTACAGAAATCATTTGCGAAAGCAACGGCTTTAGCCCACCGTGAGATCGAGCAAGGTGGCTTACAAGTTACATGTCCGCCTTCAAATTCCGGTTTGGTTATCCTACATGTGTTTTCGTGGTTTCCACAGTATTTCCAGGCGAATGCTGGGATAATACCTTAGTAATCGGTCACGATCGTATTTAATTGCCAATTACTCTTAAGTTCTACATGTTTAAAAATTAGTCATTTTACTTGTGTAGACCATATAATTTGGGTTTAACTGATGACCCTTAACCGCATGGCATTAATTTGCTGACTGTAGGGTAATGAATAGAATAGAATAGAGAGGAGTAGGTCTGTGTGCACTTACCCTGCATGATCCGACGAATCTTGTTGGGTCCAACAAAGGCAGCTCGAAAAGAGAAGCCGGACCATTGCAGCATGCGGCATTGCTACCTGTGGGCCTTTCTCCCTTCACGAGTTTCGGTTGCTCGATGCCTCTGGTCCGCTTCCTGGCCCTGGGTTCGGCAGAATCGTTTGAGTCGTCGGCATCTTCGTACCCAAGAATCCTCTTCACATGCACTGTGCACTTAGTACCGACACTCACGGACGACTGCGTCGTTTTGTTCGATGTTCCCCGCTTAGCATCTTCTGTCATGCTTTTCGTCGGAGGCCTTCCGCGCTTTCCGGTTCCGCAGCTCAGCCTTTTCGTTTCCGGCATTTTATCGATCAGGTCTTCACGTTCGGTTTTTATGCCCGGGGTGTTGCAGGTCACAATCCTTTTCGGGTTTGACTTTTGGGAGCTGTTCTTCGACTCCTCGCTTTTGCGTGGCCTGCCCCGCTTGCGTGGCGGTGGCACATCAGGCGGTGTCTCCGATTTTTTGCCTCTGGATTCCCCGTTTTGCAATTCGCTCAAACGTTCGGCAGCCACACGGGAAGCCGGCATTTTTGAAGGTTCGGACTTCCTCCTGGGCTTTGGGATCTCGTCCTTGTCCTCGTCGCTGGCACTGCCCTCGAAACTTGCATCCTTCTTTGAATAGCCGGTTTTGATGCTATAGTGCAAAGTCTTGGTCCGCGACCTTTCAGAACGGCGAATGGGAGTCCACTCTTCGTACTGCTCTACCACATCTTCTTTGGGGCTGGACTTGGCGGCCAATGTTCGTACATAGCGGTCTATTTTTTTGGGTCGGGTCTCTTCTTCGCTCTCTGCTCCGTCATCCATGTACTCCACCCTGTGAAGTGTTGGACTTCTAGAAAAAAAATCACAAGAAAACATTAGTCATTATATAAACAGGGATCTTATTTATAGACCTGTTTAACAAGACAGAGACCGTATAAAAAAGATGGGATAAATTTTAGCCAGAATATAAAACACCACAATATGCATCATTGATGAATACAGACCTGGATAAACGGACCCAGGCTAAGAGGGAAACCCCTGTAACCGGGATGTCTGAGCAGTTTTCATCCAAATGTCACGTATGAGTGTAATAAGTTCTACTTACAGTGGACTGGATTTAAAATTCTTGGCCACGATTTCCTGATGCTTTTTCATTTCGTCCAAAGCTCGGGTCCATGATGTGGACCTTTTCACCCCCAAAACCGTCGGACTGGTCGTGATGGGTCTGATGTTAGCCTTCTCCACGGTAGCCCTAAAAGATGCGCAGGCGTTGATGGGCAAGGTCCACGTGCCATTTTTAAATTCGCCGTGTACCTGGTAACAATGTACCTTTCGTGTGGCCCTCCAAAGAAGCGGACATCATATATGCTGCCGGAACTCATTTGTCGAATCACCTTTGCAGGCCAAAAGGGGTATCCCTTCTGCTTGGCATACACCAGTTCGTGTGGCGGATCCTGGAACCAACAATGAATTGTTTCAATCCTAAGCATCAAAACACCCCAAAACTGAGCCAACTTGGACTTACACAAGGCTGACAAAACCAGTAGCGGTCCTTCTTCTCGTTGGACATGCGATAACAGTCTTGGCACTGCTGAATCTCCCTCAGATCATAACTGCAGTCTCGCAGCATCTGCCGGGCCATATCAGCCACAGGGCTGTGCACTGAAACAAAGCATTACAATAGATGCAATTTTCTAATTAACATTTATCTCCAACGAATAGGTCAAGTAATGCAAAAATCAAACCACAGGAGGAAAAATCTTATCAATATGTTCAAATCCTTCACAGGGTTTCCCCAAAAAGGTTATCTTCCAACTTCCCTGCCATTTCCAGTATTACAAACAAATTTTCCTGACCCTACTGATCAGTCATACATGACAAATAATGCAAAGAATGCTATATCAGGGTTGGTACTGAAATTTACGAAATAATTTCCCACTTTCCCTGATCAACCCAAGTAAATTTCCCTCACATTTTGAAAATAAATTCTGCAGCAAAAACATGAAGTGAAAACATTAAGGAAACGTTCAGGTGTTTTTTGCAGCTCTCAGTAAAGTAAACGAATTATAAGGAATAAATTAACATTTATCAACCATTCATTAGTACTTAACGCTTAATTTCAAGCAATTACGGAATTTTCCCTAAGCTATCCCTGACCATCCCAGGGGGCATTCCCTGTTTCTAGCATAGATGCATTACTGGTTGAGTGGGTGCTATGTCTTGACTTTGGTGTTAGCTACTAAAACCTAGCAATGGAGTCCAAATACTTCGGTACACTGTGTAAATTCAATTTCCACAACTCTTCCATGTCTTTACAATTTCCCTGACAATTCCAGGTTTACTGTTCCCCGAGAGGAGTATTACCTCCATAAAAGATCACCACATTGTGCACAATGTTCTGCACGTCGGCTTCAAATTCCTCGAGGCGGCGATACTTCTTCTCGTTGGTTTTCCCTTCCAGAATAACCAGATCAACGTAGTTGTAGATCAAGCATTTTTCCCGCCACATATTCTCCTTGTTTATGGGCTCCCGCGTAAGTTCTCGAAAGGGCTAAAATGCAAAAGAAAAAATATTTATATATATATGCATAAATATGGTCGTGCTTGAAAAAGGTGTGCATAGGAAACCTAACACACTCTAGTTTAAGTCATGCCCTCCTGTATTCAATAGCATTACTTCAACATGATTAAAAGGCACGTTCAACAAGAGTTTCTGTATGATCATGGTAGAAACCAATAGTTTCTGACTCTTGCCATCAAGATTACCTTCGTCGTTGTACAAACATATTAGCGTACACATCTTTTGTGGCTTATCTAGTTTTCATGGAATGTTAGGTAATACTCAAAATACTATGTTGACAATTTGAAAAAAAAAATATTAAAACTCTTTGTTAAATTACTGCATTAAAGAAATGCAGTAATTTAACAACGAGTTTTTTTAAAAAAACGCTATTAAATATTCTTAATTAAAAAATTACATTTCCCTAATTACAAAATAATTATCATGCCAGGGAATGTTGTTCCTACGAGTCTGCATACCATTAAAAGAAACATTACAATGAAGAGACATACCTAAGATCACTTATTAAGAAATTACACTGAACATAATTGTAATAATAATTACTGGTAAGCAAATTCTCACAAATGTTAGGAAGAAACGAAAACCACCACGAATTTAAGCACAAATTATTCGTGTTGCCTTTGCTATTTTACTTGTGATCCATTAAAGTGGATAAGGAGCATTTATAATTTATGCCAACGGTGTCCATTCCAAATGTTGAAATTTCTCTTTATTATCGCTTATTAGTTTTGCTCTAATTATCTACTCCTCACTACTAGTTGGGAAATCTTTCGTAGGTTTAAAACATAAGTCAAACTTCGCAATTCATTCGAAGTTTAAGTACTTGATTATTGTATTAGCATATCATGCATTACAAATAATTAACATCCAGGCCCTTCATAGCCTTGCCCGTTCCACTTCCTACTCCCACAACAAATTCTTTGTCTATGCCAAAATTTCCCTTAGGAATCATTGGCAAAATAACGAAGTGCAAGGCTGAAGCTTCGACTCGTAGCCAATAGCATACAGGAGGCCATCACAAGCTTTACACATCTGAAAGACTTGTTTCCATCTTAAAAACCCATGCAAAAATAGCAGCAGCGAGTGCATGCCTTACTCGCTGTTCCAGAGGTACAAAAAAAGAAAAGGTTGGTAAGGTAAAGTCCAAAATAACATTTAAGTGAAACTATAAACTTGCAAATTTGGAACAACCTGTGGGCGGGTTATGGTGCTTGCGTAACTGGGACTCCGCTGCGGGTCTGGCCTGCCTAAGTATTCATAGCAGCCACCTGCACTAACCTTCTCCTTGAGACGATTGCAGGTATAGCTCAGCAAGGTGTTGAGGTCGTCTTTTCTTAGCTTCACCGGGTTGGGGGATTTCAACACCTACAAAACCAGACAAAATAACAAGTCCAATCAGTAGACTTTCTGAAACAGCTAAAACAGAATTGCACAGGTGGTGTTAATAATAGTTAACCCGTGTTACGGGGATGATAGCTTTACAGCATTTATGCTAGTTTTGCAGAATTACTTGCAAAAATGTTAACTACAATGTCAATTATAAAACTGGCCAGCACCTGTACTTTTACAGAATATACATGTACATGCACACTCATACCTCGCTTATAGCTCCACAGGTTTCTGGCCAGTTGGCTTGTTTTAGACAGCTTTAAATATTTTTGGCCGTATAATGTAACATAATAGATCTAAAACGAAATATGTCAATAAAACAAGAGGCTGTGATAGCGAAACGTCATATACGGAGCAGCTGAATAGCGAGGTATGAGTGTACTTCTTTTCACAATGTATACAAAGTATGAAATGTATTTCATTTTTGTGTTCATTTATTTACCTCAGAATACTTTTCTGAGTTATTTTTAAAGTTTTTTTTAATTATTTCTCAATGCGGTATTTAACTCAGAATACATGTGTAATTACCTCCAATTTGAAATCAGTTTCTAAATTGGGACAATTTTAAAAGGGAACACATTTTCAATTCTAGTCCTTGCTATAGTGTTAATTATCGCAATTACTGAAGTAAATTGAGAAAATGAGTTACGTAGCTTTGTGAACATGTAATCAAGCTAAACGAGGGGTCAAGGTTCTGGATAAATACGCAGGCTGCACTTATTTATCATGAATTATTGGCAGAAAATAGTAAACATGTTTTTAGTGACGAATCTACGTCAAAATTATTCATACAAAATAACTAATTATCATAGAGAAATAATTTTTTTATATTTATATCTTCATCAGAGCTTGACCAATTTATCACGACAATAACTTCATATCGAAGATGTGGGACCTTTTCAAATACATGTACATGAGAATGCCACAAATCATGATATCAAAATCAGCATAAAAATAAGTAAAAATATCGTAAACACAGTTCCCTGAAAAATTCTATAAAAAAAGTTCCATGAAAAATGATTAGAAATGTGTTACTGGTTAAATAAACGCCTTAAGAGAATTCAAAAAAGCTTTAGGTGAAAATCGATCTTGAAGTGTAATTTTTCATGTAATTTTTGTCAGCGATATTAATATTGGCGATAACCCTTATTTCTTTTGAAAAACGATATATACTAATTATAGTGCATACTTTTTTAAAAAAGAAATGTAATTAATTGAATTCAACTTACCATGCAAATGGGACAAGTCAACTTTTCAAATGTTACTGATTTGAGCAAATCCTCCCTGTTGCAGCATACAGCATGGTAAACCCGGAAGCACGATTTACAGGACAGCACGCTTCCACCCTTTTGGCACTTAAAGCAGTACCAATCATGGCCATCCCTTTTCTGCAATAAAAATTAAAGAAATAATAATTCACGATTAAAACTACGCTTTTTTTACCTGAAAAAAACTTTCACAATGCTGGCAATTAACTCATTCATGTATATAGGAGCCCCAAAGAGACAGGCTACCAAATATAGGAAAAAAGAATAATACAGGAATTTTTTTGGAGAAAAGGTAAGAGTATTTGATAACTGCAAGGAGGTCTACAGATGTTGTCTACTTTTTAATTCTAACTGCAAATCTCCATTTATAAATCCAGACTGCATATTTGCTACTTGCATAAATAAGATGTTTAAATATTTAAAATTTATGAACTTTGAATATTTTACACTTTAAATTTTTAAAAAAGTCTTCGCATTCTTACAGTACTAATCATGTGAAGTAGTTTATGTCTTAGACTTTTTAATCATGTGAATGGTTTCGCTTCTTTCATTTGCAAAGTGTCCAATGAGCTTTCTTCTCTTTTTTTATTTAAATGTGTGTCTTTACAAATTATGGATTTCAGTCATGCATGAAATATTTAACAGAAAGCCGATGGATTGTAAATTTTAATGATTTTTCATTTAATAGCATCAATTTGTTTCGTTATTAGACGAAATTTTTGGCTATTATAATTACCCATTGAAACGGTTTTATTTTAAATAATTTTTTATCCTGTGATAATAGGATCCAGTTGTCGGTACCAAATCTCCATTTCTAAATCCAGACTGCATATTTGCTACTTGCATAAATAAAATGTTTGAATATTTAAAATTCATGAACTTGGAATATTTTACACTTTAAATTTAAAAAGTCTTCGCATTTTTACAGTACTAATCATGTGAAGTAGTTTATGTCTTAGACTTTTTAATCATGTGAATGGTTTCGCTTCTTTCATTTGC
>JAQIXS010006254.1:0-11042 GCA_034700785.1 Rossiulus vilnensis | reverse complement strand
TGTATTTGACATTTATTCATCGAAGTACATAGTGGAGAAAGTGTAAACAGTTTAGATATTTAGTTAATATTAAAACTAATTTTTGCTTCGTATACGTGTTATAATTGTTACATTCAATTTTTACCCTTATAGAATATTTTGACCATTAGGATGCCACGTGGTAGGGGGAGGTATTATTCATCAACCCATGCTATTTTTTTGATCCGTGGTTACCAGGATTTTAGTCGGGTTATTAACTAGTGAGGGCTACTGAAAAAAGCCAAAACTCATTATTGTTGTTGAATTTGAATTGTATTCAGTACTCTTCTGTCAGCGAAGATGCCATGTGCGTAGGGGGATGTAGCCCATCAACCCATGTTAATTTTTTGTATGCAGTGGTTACCACTGCTTTCTGATGCTCACCACTATCATTGCGAAACGGAATTTCTTTTAGCTTAGGAAGGGATCTTTGGACAAATCTAGAGCGTTGATTAACCAAACCACGAATGTATTTGAAAATGCCATATGGAACAGTGTATTTTCACCCCTATTACCGAATTATTCATGGTTTATTGCATGTCACTGTGTTAATTGTCATGCACATGACGAGTTTGTTGCTGCGTATTATTTCAACCCATAAACTGAACCGAGAAATGCGTTTCTTTGGAACTGCTGCGATTGGCCAAGTTATATAAAGTATAAATTCTAGGAAAATGGCCAAGTTGACAGTTTGTTCGTTTGGTAATAATGCCATTGCAATATCTGTTTTTTATGCTTTAAAACCGGTTACTGAAATACTGCTAAGCTTTAGCCAACGCTAGAAGAAATTCCAGGGTCCATGAAACTGCTTTCGAGAAATGGACTCGTAATTGGCAGGTGCAGGTAACAGTCACACCTGAACATAGCCTTATAAAATGTGCGGCGATTACGGGTAATGCCCATGCAGTAACTCCCAACACCTACCTCGTGACCCGCTTTTCGACAATGCCAGTTTTATTTACGCCGGCATTCTTGCGTGCTTCCGCTTGGTAGTCATAAAGTCATTCAATTGGAAATTCAAATGTGGGCCAGTGACGATTTGGAATTTTCTTCATCTTTATCTCGAGTTTGGCCAGGCTGAAGGAACAATTGTTCTTTTTCTCATTTCAGCAGACAGCTTTTTCGACGCGGCGGAAGAGGTCGGCTATGATTCCACCCCAGATAGTGGCGTCCATGAGAATCAGCCAAATGTGGGCTCAGCTCAGTGGGCCAAACAGGAAGAGGAATTGAAGAATGAGTTGGCCAAGGTAACCTGAACTGCGTTCGCTTCGCGACAACCCTTGTCGAAATCAGAAAGTAAATTTTGCCGTTTTATCCCACAGACGGAGGAGGAAATTGCAACTCTGAGATCCGTGCTCGCCGCGAAGCTACGGCATTCTCAGGAGCTGAAGCAAAGGCTCGGAATCACCGTGTGGCAGGAGTTCCGCGGCGACATGGAGCAAGGCCTCAAAAACGTGAAGGAATCGGATGTGTAAGTCATTTGGCGTATTCCTCCCGTAAGGCACGAAGCTTCCACTCGGAGGAAACCTCCCTCCTATTGCCGCTGAGAACTGTTTTCTAGTGCGCTCTCAGGTTCTTCCTGTCTTCCTTTAAATGCGCCCTTCTATTTTGCTACGGGCGAAGCTGTGTTGCAGTAAAAGTGACAAAATTGGTGTGCTGACTTCTTTGTAGGTTAAGGAATGTCAATGATAAGTTGTACGAGTTCCAACAGGCACTTGCAAAAGCGCCCTTGTGAGTTTTGTTTTTATTTTGATTTTGTTGTCCCTTTGCCATCTCCCGTATTTTTTGTTATTGGTTGAATACCGCAACAGCAGGGCGTCAGGACATATGCCAGGTGTTTAAAGTGGAATTCGTCAAGTGGTTATGATGCACTAAAATAGTTTAAATTTAGATCTAGATATGGTTTAGGTATGTGTAATAATGTAATGCAAATTTGCATTTTTCGAAAATATTTGATAAAAATTTCATTTCCTGTAATGTGGATAATGAGTTTGTGAGGAATTGCCAAATGTATATGGGGAGCGATTTTGTGATATTTGAATATGGAAACTGTTAGTCATATTATTAGACGATACAATTATTTATTGCTTTTCCTGTTTTGAACTAAGAGCAAATCGCCAGGCATTGCAGTGTTCGCAAAAATTTCATTAGTGCTTGTCAAGTGTTCAGTTACATTTGTATGATTTGCATTAATGTGCACGTGTTCATGAACCTATTCCAAGTAGACCCCAAGGATTGCACATACACACGTGTTTTCTGTTGACATTAGGTTTATTTGGATACTAACTGCATATTAGTTTTTGCATCTTGTTCTCTTCATTACCTAGACCTTACAACTTTCCCGGACCAATTTTGTAAAGTTCCAAGCCTGCTTTGATGATGAGCGGCTTAATTAGTTTTCAAAGTGTATCTAACCTTTGAGGATGTCAACTTAATCGATACGAGATCTCAAATCAAAATCTGCTAGATAACGATCCAACAAGAATTCCTTATTTGCATGAACTCCGCGTGGAAACTGTTGTAATGATAAGCTGGATAACTAACAGCCAAATACCTAATTCGAAACCCTTGTTTAATCTGTTATTGTCTTAAAGGTTCCAAAAGACTGAGACCGTAATTAAAACCGCTGGCAAGAAAACCACCGCCGTTCTGGAGACTTTTGGTGCCACCGTAAGCAAGAAAATTGGAGAAGTCAAGTAAGAGAAAATAAAACATCTGTTAGCAATGCATTGCGGCAGTCTGGCCATTTTGTAAAAATGACTAATTTCGATTTTTATAGGAATTCTGACACGTTCAAGTCTTTTGAAGAGCAAGTTGGGAGTGCATACTCAAATGTGAAGGTACAGTAAATGCTCATTTCTCTTTTTTGTGTTGGCTCTTGAAAACGACCTTGAAAACTTGCTCATCTTGATAATTGTGTCACTTATTTTCACGGATGAAAAAAGGGTGTGATTATAGGAATATTTTGAATGCAGCATTTTTCAACAATTGGCAATTAATATTTTCTTACCACATGACTGGTGCGAATCCTTCCCCAGATGATATTTTTGTCAGATTTGCTCAAGACTCAACCTGTTTTTGAAACTAACAAAGCGGTTATGAATACCTGTTGAAATTTCCCATCGTAGCAAGGGTCTGTTTATTACTACCTTTTAAACTGTGATGTAGCATATTTTATCTTTTGAATCATTTCTGCAAAAAATTGGACTCTCATAAAGGCCTTATAAGGGCATCACCATTGTTTGCGTGATGCCACCCAATTGAAATTTAGTCTCATTTAAAATGGATGCTTTGCTTATCTGGATTATTCATTTATAAGTTTTTAAAAATTTTGTTTTTTACACAAGGTAACCTCAAAGCAAATTGCCGCTGGATGGCTGTTAATTATTGTATCGTAGGGACGAAAAATGTCTAAATTACATGCCTTTTCAACATGCCAGAAGAAATAGTTTTCCAAATTATCTGGCAATTGCTGTGACCCACATAATTGTCCTAATTTTATTCGTTTTTTTTCTGGCTTTGCAAAGAAACTTGCTTTGTGAAGGAGTTCCAGCGTTCTGGTAGTACTTATGCATAGTGACCTGATTGTTCACTTACTGCAATGTTCTGATATCCCGATAATGGACCTAGGAACTTTTAATTAATGGATGAGTGCTGATGTTTAAAAACCTGGTTTGCCTTACAGGGATTATAAAAAAACTGTATCGTGTCTTGCATGCAGGTATTTTTGAATTCAGACCTCTTATTTTTTAAACATGTCGCCAACATGTTCCATAATCAATAAAGATCCGTTTATTTTTATAAATTACTAAATTCCGAAGCATAATATTTTTAGAAAAATTCCTAAAGGTTTTAATGGTTTTAGCAACTATTCCTAGTTTTATATCCTGTAGGTTAATTAAATTGAGAAATTCTAAGTTATTTTCATAAAACTGACTTTTTTCCCAGCAATATCCAGATATTACATAATGAAATCAAATGTCATTTTGTTCCCATTTTCAATTATTAAATTCCTGAATCAAAAGGCATAAGCTGTCGTTGAACGAAGTGTTTGAAGTAATGATTTTTTGTGGAGTTTTTCATGAATATATAGCTGGAGTACCTTTCATAATTTAAATAGAAGGTCGAAGTTTAGTCTCAATGTCTTCAGTTTCAGTATTTAAATAATCAATAATATCTAAATTGATATTACATTGGTTTGCTCATTTCTTCTTTTTCCGTTGCAGACTAAAGTGTCAGGTTCTCGCAGCAACAGCATGCAAAGTTTCGACGAGGCTCTTGCCAATGCTGAAGGCAAAACCTCCTCAGCAGCCACGCCAGCTACTACACCGATGATTCCGGAAGACAAACCACTTTTATAATTCGTTCCTGTGGTGCTTACAGCATGGTGGATACTAGCGGATGTCAAAAGCTATTAAGTGGCAATTTATTCTGGTTCAGAACCTATGTTTAGCATGGATCAATCGATTGTGACCGGCATGGTTTGTCCATTTTGACAGTAGTGAGTGCACGCTATGGCATTTCTATTGGATTTAACTAATTCTTACAACCTTAAATACTATCAGTCCTGTCCTTCCTTGCCCAACATCCCGTTTGCTTGCTGCAAGGGGAAAGGGTCACCTCTTCCTAAATCTTGGAGATTTCTTGCTGGAAAAGGCTCCAAGAACGCATATGGCAAACAATGGTTGTTTGGAAATGTGTAAAAGGTGCCAATGGCACTAATCTGCGAGAGCCATTTCTGTACTGTTGTTTGTTTATCTCACGTTTTCTTAAAGGATCTGGATTTTCTTATATTGCTTCTCATAGGTTTACATTTATTGAATAAATGTTGGCGTTATTTGCCCGCTTTGTTATTCGACAGTGATTTTGCACGTGACTCATTCCAGTCTTATTTTTGCCGACTACCGTCGTTGCTGCCTATCACGTTTTGTGAAATTGTGCCTTCTTGCTAACCTGCTTCAATAAAGGGAATGTTGGCGCTCATATCTAATAGTATCTTGTTTACCCGCCCACTGCACTAACCAGGCATCACATTTTGAAATTCTAAAAACCGATTGGCACAATAATCCGAAAATATCTGAGAATGAGTCATTCTTTGCTGCAGTACAGTAGATACATGTAGGAGGTTTTCTCTTGGAAATCAGTCCTGCTTGAGATTTTGAGGTGAAACTATAAACTACCACTCAATGCTAATTTGCATGGAAAAAAAATTGCCAAAAATTGTTTATATCAATCGATTTCCATAAGGTGTTAATGTGATATTAAAGGCTAATAAACAGGTTGTAAAAGCTCTAGGATCTAGTTTAATTTCTAATTGTACTGCTTTGTTATTGAAACTGACATATCCTTCCTAGAAGCCTTCCTTACATGTATGTAGTTGAGGTTTAGTATCCTTATTTACATTGGAACCTATAACCCATTTTATAAATTGAACGGCCATTGAATTGTAGTTTTATGTTAACCGAAACAACTTTCTTTGCATGGAAATCAGAAATGCAACATCTCCCGCTTTGGTCCTAGCCACCATTTGGTATATCGTAACGCTATCAAGAATGTTAGAGCAAAATACGAAGCTACAGTCTTTCTGCCATACAGTACAAGAATTGCAATATGTTTAACAGTAAAAGCGAAGACCATTATAATACAGTGAAACCTGTGTGTGGTGACCGGACAAAATCGGTCACCTTAATCAGTTGGTCAAATTACCAAAAAAATTACAAAAAAATATTTTTTTATAAATTTTTACACCTAAAACAAAGTTAATTATCATTACTTTCATTTTAAAATTACATGTACTTTTATTAAGTTCTTTAGATGGTATTATGATTAAGCTTAAGTTCTTTAAATAGAAGGATGAAATTTGAATTTGCTAATGCCATGCTAAAATTCTTTAAAATTACAAGTACATAAAAGTAATTTTTATAATCAATATTGATCTTGTAGCTTCATAAAATTTGTACATGTATTGTAAATTTTAATCAGTGTTACTTTAAGGTAGGCTGCATCATGAAATTAAGAAATCGCCAATAATATGAAACAATATTAAATTTACTGAAATATTATTTGAAATTACAGCATATAGCTTTCATGTACATTCTGACCCTTCAGTGGTCAATATTTGGAGAGTTGCTATAATACGAAAGGACTATATCCATCAAATTATGTTGTTTTTAACTTCAAAATAATTTCAGTAACTTGAATGAAATTGCAAAATGCCTGCATTATTACTATGAAATCCTGCATGACATCCAGGACCTGTTATACTGCCGTCCATTATATGGCATTTCGAATTTACCATAATGGCTTATATATGTATATATATTTACAAAATAAACAGGGAAACCTCTCGGAAAAAGAAGCAAAACAGCTATTATTGGACCAGTTCTTATAACTGGGGTCTCCTTCAACAAAGGACGAAGATGATAACAGCATTGAGTCATACAAATCCAGTTAAAAAAATTCGATTCCATGCTATGAATACTTCCATTCTTGAACTTTTCTTTGTTTCTTTAATAAAATCCTTAATCATTAATCTAGGCAATATATATTTTCACCTTAAACTTGAGGTGTATTTTACATTTTAATGGGATTTGTATCGGATCCAACGTCATATAAATGGGTTTGTATGGAATTTCAAAACTCATTATACAGCAGTTCGCTTTACAGCCAACCTTTTCGGAACCTATTTTGGCCGTATAACTGTAGGCTATAACCTTGCATTGGTGGTTCCCTTTACGGTATCAATCACGGACTGGTGCATTTTTATATCGTTATTTTTAAAAAATTTTCTGTGTAGAAATGCAAAATGCTTCAAGTGGTTGTATATAAATAGGTCATCAGGATTTCTTATATGAATGGAAGGGGAAAACTGAAAAAAAAAAACTTTAGTCATTTCTTTAAAACTCTTTCAGAATCTTTCCATGTCGGATTTATTGTGAAGAATAAAACATCAAACACTGTTCACAAGCAGTTTTTACTGTTACTTCAAGTGTCTATATAACCAGAACTTGCCCTATCTTATTTAAGAACGATTTTTTTAAATTTGGCGCCTAAAATAGAGCTATGACAGTGTCTATCCGTGACGTCATGCGAAACTAACGCCCTCTAGTATTTTAAACGAGAAACAAATTTCACCGTCTACGCGGTCGGATGAATTGTAGCACGTGGATACCGATTTCTTGTGTCGTTGTTTTGTACATACGTTTTTGAAATATTTTCGAAAATGGAATATCTTCCCGAAGGTATGACGCCTCAGCAGGCAACTATGTGAGTATATATCTTTAAGGACATTACAGAAATTTGAGATCCGATCACGTCCGAGAACTAACTGGTTGTTGGACTGCTGTGTCATCGTCCTACGTTTAATTATTGACGTGATGTAGGTTATGTTTTATTTCTTAACTTAATACCAGTACCATTTCTTTATAGATTGTGTTGTCAGTGTGCCACACCCATTGAACCAAATGCAGCCAACATGTGCGTTGCATGTATACGGACGCAAGTCGATATCTCGGAGGGAATTCCCAAACAAGGAACAATTTATTTTTGCAAGGGATGTGAAAGGTAGCTTGATGTGAAAAAAAACTTTCATAAAGCAATATGGTATTGTTTGTAACTTAAAAGTACTTGCCCCAAAAATTGCTTCACTGGCATGCTGTCTGTGTAATTAAAAATGCTGAAGTTGTGTAATGTTGACATTATATAACTTGAATAACGTTCCACAATCTCAACTTTAGTGCAGCACTGCCTGATTGCGGAACTGGAGCAGCTTCCTTTCATCATCCTAATTAACAATAAAATTTGAGAGTGTTACTATCAATACAACATCCACTGAATGAAAATTCGAATGCAACTATTAAAGTCGCAGCTTCAGCTTTGCTCTGAAAATGGCACACTCTGTATATAATAAAAACTGAAGACCACTGATAAAGGATTCAACTGCATTTGACCCTTTCAATTGCACAATGAATTGATGGCACATTTTTAGACATGTATGAGCACAAAGTGCAGTTTTACACCTGTGCCTAACAAGGGGACAAGTGTTCTAATACCTTTTAATATATTTTTATTGCATAGCATTAACTAATTTTCCTTCTAGATATCTTCAACCTCCTGGACAGTGGGTTGCATGTTCTCTTGAGTCCCGAGAGCTTCTTGCGCTCTGTCTGAAAAAATTGAAAGGTTTGAACCAAGTTCGCCTTGTTGATGCTGGCTTTGTCTGGACTGAGCCCCATTCCAAACGTATCAAAGTGAAACTCACTATTCAAAAAGAGGTAGTTATCATTGCTTGTAAAGCCACAGATTATCTCTAATTTTGTTTAATGTAAGCATTTATTTCTTTAAAGGTCTTAGGCGGTGCCATTTTGCAGCAGGTGTTTATTGTCGAATTCACGACAAATTCGCAGATGTGCGATGACTGTCATCGGACTGAAGCAAAAGACTTCTGGCGTGCCTTGGTGCAGATTCGCCAAAAGGTTCGTTTTCTGTATCAACTTTCAAAAAAATTCCATACTATGGTTCTTTTGTTATAAGTTCAGTTTCTGTGTGCAACATAATATATGCTGTTTTTCTTTATAGTCTAGCCACAAGAAGACTTTCTTTTATTTGGAACAGCTTATAATGAAACATAGAGCCCATGTTAATGCTTTAAACGTCACGTCCAAGCATGGTCAGTGAATTATAGGAAAATAATCTTGCTCTTGTCAGCTTTTAACGTAATTGATCATTCGCCATTGATTTTTCTTTCAAACAGATGGATTGAATTTTTATTTCACCGCTAAGGATCATGCCCGCAAATTAGTGGACTTCCTTATGGCAGTAGTTCCTTGCAGGTAATGTTCCATGTTTCAACAATTGATTATAATGGTTCTGTAAAATATGGAGACAAATAAAATTTAAAAGTTACATGGTTTCGATTTGGTTAAAGCAGTATTTAAAATTATAAGCGTTTCTATTTTCCTTCATACAAATTACTATAAATAACGTCAGGGTGTAATTTAAAATAAAATCGGTGTAGGGTCAGTCTTATTGGTGTATTTGAATATTTTTCTATACTTTGATTCAA
The DNA here is from genome assembly GCA_034700785.1 of Rossiulus vilnensis. NCBI lineage: Eukaryota > Metazoa > Arthropoda > Diplopoda > Julida > Julidae > Rossiulus > Rossiulus vilnensis. Next base: position 1,960 of record JAQIXS010006254.1, on the reverse strand, counting down.
GTATGGTCAATCAGAGCATCAAACAAAGTGTGGTTGAAATTACAATTGATTTATGCATTTTTTGAGAATGCAAATTCTAAAGCCGTTTTTCCATTTTTATTTAGATACCAGACATCTCAACAGCTGATTTCACATGATGTCCACAGTAATACCTACAATTACAAGCATACATTCTCTGTCGAAATTGCTCCAATTTGCAAGGTTTGTGTCAATTTTAGCAGTTAATTAGAATGTCCGTTTTGCATCTCAACTTCAATTACAACTTTGCCTTAGGATGAAGTGGTCTGCCTTCCACTGAAATTAGCCAGATCCTTGGGTTCCATTGGCCAGCTCTGCATTTGTGCTAGGGTTACAAGTACAATTCATCTTATAGATGGCAACAGTGGTCAAGGTCAGCTTTGCTTCTAAGTCACACTTCGCAAATTCTTTTAATTTGCGTTATAAGTTTGCATCTGTTTTGTGCAGTTGCTGAGCTTACTGGATCAGCATTTTGGAAGGAACCATTTGCGACAGTTTGTGGCCCAAAGCAACTCAGTGAATACGTCGTTATGAACCTGGAGCATATAAAAGATCGGGACCGCGTGCGTTTTTCTGGTCAAGGCAGTCTCTCTGAAAAGGTAAATTCCAGTGTTTTTTTTACGTGTACCATTTAACGCGTGGTTACATTTCTATCATTAAAAATTCTTAAATATTGAGAAATTTAGCAGTTTTTATATTTACTTGTTCATTTAAAGCTCTTTTATTTTATAGCATGCTTTGGCAGATGTTTGGGTTGTGAAATCCCACGAATTAGGACGAACAGAAAACTACCAACATTGCCGAACACATCTAGGTTATGTCTTAAAGACAGGCGACACCGTTCTTGGGTAACTACATGTAGCTTTCATAAGGATAAATCATCCAGTTGGGTTGGAAGAAAAATTTTAAATGTTTCATTTTTTGTTTATTTTGAAAGTTTTGATGTGGCAAATTCTAACGTCAATGATACCCATTTTGAGAGAATAAAGCCGGAAAATTTGCCAAGTGTGGTACGTTTGAATTTAAAGTATTATGTGCACGTATAAACGAAATAATGTCCCGCTAATTTTATAACATTCACATTTTCTAGATCATTGTCAAGAAAGTTTACAGTGACAAAGCCACCAGACAAAGGAAGCGCAAATGGAAGTTGAAACATTTGAATGCAGAAACTGAAGATACAGCCTTTGCCTTGGAAAAGTAATCCAACTTTATCAAAGCTGTGCAAGCATTAATGAATAACTGGTGTCATTTTGCTAACTGTTCGTTACTGAAATCGTTACAGGGATTACACCGATTTTCTGGAAGATTTAGAAGAAGATCCAACTTATCGGCAAAATATCGATATCTATAAGGGTAAATCAGATTTCGTCATGACCTTGTTTTACTTTAATGACAACCACTACCTAAGTTTTGATGTTTTCTTCCAGATCCAAGCAAAATTACGGACGATGTTGATGAAACTGACGACGAAGACATGTTTCTCATTAATGTCCAGGAGATGCTGGAAGATTTGCAGATCTCTGAAGATGCCACTGGGGAAGATGGCGCACCTATGATGGACTGAGTGTTCTTGCCAAGAAATAAAAGCTGACATTTAAATCAAAGTACAGTTTTTTTGAATGAATGAACACCATAAATAAAATCAATGAGGAAACGATACAATTTTGTAAACATGTCACATTAAACATTAGGCTGCAAACCGTTTAATAAATGTCAAATTTTGGAGAAAAAAAATAGTTTTGTTATTTTATTTAATTAATTTTAAAAACTTTTGATATTTGTGCGTATAATTTAGTCATGATTCTTTCAAGCAATGATGTTTGCAATAATACAAAATGCAAGTACAGTCGAACCTCGATAAATCGAAGTCGCAGGGGACCCCCAAAAATATTCGACTTATCCGAAGTTCGACTTATCCGAATAATGAAGTGAGTGGAAT
>JAQIXS010006253.1:0-11042 GCA_034700785.1 Rossiulus vilnensis | reverse complement strand
TTTCCGATATACCCAAAAGTCGTCTATGCACGGACACGAGCATTACAAGAAATTGTTCCGTTGAATATTGTCAGTGCACCTACTACTTGAAAGCTAATCTTGATGATGTTGTGGAAGTCATCTTAATAGATGTTGGTAAGTGATTGATGATTATTTTCCCACTTTGAGGGTTTTCTCAGCCTTTTATTTGTTCCTTGTTTGGTGCAATCTTATCGAAATAAATGACTAGGAACTATGAATTCTTTCTAAAACTACTAACCTCTTAAAGAAAATTATACTTGACAACATGTGCGTCAGATGTTTGAAAGCACCAACTTTGCATTTATATGTTGCAACATTTTAAAAATGTAACAAATTCTTTAGATTTATTTAGAATCATTGAAGGGTGATAAGCGCAGCATCTAATAGGTATCGATTTCCCTTTCATTTTATGAAGGCCCTACAGCGCAAGAAGGTGTTAACCATCCGTGGCATTTGCACGGCGAGCATTTCCGGGTCGTCGGTGGAAGTCTGATGAATGATGGCAATACTGTTGAAAAAATAAAAGCTATGGACGAAAGAGGGGAAATTACAAGAAATCTCGATACTCCTGTCCTGAAGGATACAGTAACGGTTCCACATGGAGGATACACTGTAATTCGATTTCATGCGACTAATCCAGGTAACATGCTTTCCTGATCTTTGGAGTTTTATAGAATTGATAAATTGGGATTGTTCGACCCTAAGAACGAGGTTGACTTCATGCCCAAATTATGTGTAACCTACGCCATTGATCATCATATGATCTTAGCTGAAGGAGCAAATCCAATAGATAGGACAGGGTGGGAATTATAGAGCGAACATGTCTCTTTGCATTGTGCAATTATTTGCAATACAATCGGTGGAATTTCTGCTTTTCCGTTTAGCATGATTACAAATCGCCATAACAATTTATTTTTTATTTTATTTTAGGATTTTGGGCTTTCCATTGTCACGTGGAAATGCACACTGAAACTGGCATGATGCTAGTTTTCCAAATAGGGGAGGAGAAAAATTTCCCACCTGTGCCTAAAGGTTTCGCAAAGTGTGGCGATTTTCCAAACGAGAAATCAAAGAAACATTATTGATATGAATAAGGGTTTTTTCTATGCTGGAAAGAAAATAATGTAACATTTTCAAGATGTCTTAAACATAATAAAATTGTATTTTGAAATGTTTCCAATGGTGATGAATCCTATGTTGTTTGCGTTTTTCAGTAATTGCTTAACCTATGCACTGGACATAAAATTTTTAAAGGGCATGCATTGATATGCTTTGTTCCCATATATTAGAATTATGATAACAAACTAATAAATTAATAAGATCCACTTATGTCGGCAGAATATTAACACAATGCCATTCTAAAAATGATGCTAGTTTATGTATAAATGATCAACTAAACTAATCCGCACGACTCCGACACATTCGGCATTGTTTTTCCAAACTATAATCTACACACCCCGGGAAAGTCATGAAAATTTACCACCTATCACAATTTCTATAACTGTTGCGTTGAATGGCTTTTCTGAAAACCATGTCCGTTAAGATTAGCACGGTCTCGATCCATATAAATTCACTAGAAAAAATTAGTGTTCAATTTTTCTGGCTGATTTTTTCAATAATTGATCCAATTGCTTTCATTAAGATTTCCATATGCCGTAAGTAAAGGTACTTCAAATTAAAAATGTACTTACAAGTCTTTCACATGCAGATAAGCGTCCTTTTCCCGTTCTTCCAGCTCCATCATTGGCATACTTGAAAAAAGATGCGAACGTTCTAAAAACGCCACGATTTAAACCCCACCCAAAAGGATGCTCACTATGAAAAAAAAATGTCCTACATTTTTGCTTAGTATACTGGTTATAATTGTTAAATTTGTTTACTTTAGTGTAGAATTAGTGGTCTATTAGTGGCTGTAATTTTGAACGTCCCGTTTATACATGTATATTAAACATGTAATAATTTTTAAAAAAACGTTGCGCAATCCGCCATGCAATGTAGCATTGCAGAGGAAACGTTTTTTACGAGCTCGCATATGTTTTTTCCTCATATATTACTTTTATGCATAAATGGGTCATTTTGAAATTATAAAACATATCGATACGCAAATGGATAACCAATTCTACACTGAGGATAATAAATTTAGTAGCATAAGAAGCACAAAGGTGTTTTTTTCATCTTGGGCATCCTTTGACTCAGCCTTAAATGCCTAACAAAGTTCTTGTCACAAATTAGAATGACCCGCATTGTATGGCGTGGAATTTAATGCAGGTGTATGCACAACAGTTCCTTTCTAGATAACGGAGTATGCTTTGAAGTAGAACTTACCATGGCCATTGCTCAAAAACATCCCAGCATGTTGTTACATCATCATTGCAATGGCCATTCCGACATGAAGAAATATTGACATTGCAGTTATGCTGCAACTGATGTCAGTTCCTAGTACAGTGCATATAGGGTTTATTCAAACTATCGATGAAACGCTCGGTACATATTCATTAAGGACTAACGAGCTGTATTACACAATTTGGCATTGTTTGTTGGCGACCTTATGTTCTGTCATGGTATAATTTTGTTTTCTGGCTAAGTGTTTAATACATAATTGGAAATATTGAACTTAAATATGCTGATTTATTTCACAGGTTTTGTGCTCTGTCAATAACTATACATTGCTTGAGGATCATGGACTATTCAATGAAATGCGCATGACTAAATGGATTATGAGCCTATATATGCAGTATTTCCAATAGTGTTCGCCGTTAGTGGTGGTTCAAATATAGTAGGAAAGATAAAACTAAAACCCTGTGCGCTATGGGGTCTGGGCCTGCTTTCTTTATCGATAGTGTCAACTGTTGCTCTAAGTATGATTTCAAGCTTTTTTATTTGTGTTAGTTATTGTGCTCTGTTCAAACTTCGGATAGCGAATTACATTTTATTTCGTTAGATTAAAGCTGTCGTATGTGTTGTTGTATAATTTTAATTTCAAACAGATTCCATTAAAAAAGGTTCAATAATATTACATGTAGCTGAGGATCTTTCATGGATTGGGATTTCTTTGTTGTGGCGTCGTTAATGTTCCTGGAAAGTATTATTATTAAAGCTGCAGTGTTTAATTAGGTAATTTCGAACAATCAAGAATTAGAATTGTATTGTATTAGTTTATTTTAAAATCATTCAACATTCTAAAAGCGTAATAACTGTTGTGTCCATTAATTCCTTTTTGGCTGTTCATGTTATGCTTATGCTTATACACGAAGATTATAGTCATCCGGTTTTTAACCGGTTATTGGTGGGGATGATTCGCCTGCCAATAATTTTACAATAAAATGTGATTTAATTATTTTTTATTTCAAAAATGTTTTTGGTGGAATCCTGGGAATGGAGGATGTGTTTTCTTTGTAGGAAAGTTTTACAAAACACAATACATGAGTATTTTTCAAATTTCGTTGACAAGTTTTAGTATGTTTCAGATTTATTGATTTTTTGATTAATTTTATCAAATAGTTCTTTTGATATCTTATCCAGTTTTACATCCAATTATTGTTTATTTGACGAAACGGTAGCGGTAAAACAAGTCGAGCAAAATCGGTGTATTTATTTGACAGATTTGATTGGTGGCAGCTTGTGACAATTCGCCTGTTTAAAAATGATTTTAAGTAAAAAACCGCACATGGATTTGTCACAACAAACCATATTAACATTGTTTTCTGATGAAGGCCTGTTATTGTTTACATTCAGATTCCATGTACTTAGCAAATTAGATGCATTTAAAACCGTGCGTGTATTAAGCGTTGCCCTCTTTTTTTTCAAATGTGAAATGGAACACGTTAATTACCAATTTACCGTACCTTTTTAGGACTGCGGCATGAATGTGACAGAACATGCCTCCGTGGAGCCAAACCTATGAAATGTGTCTACAACTGGACCGTGGAAAACTATGTGACAATGAGCTACGATTGCGGAAGCTGTCCATCTGTTACATCAGATTGCTCAAACACGGGGTGTGTTTCTGCGGATGGAGTTGAAAGAATAATTACAGTCATCAATCGACAGATGCCTGGCCCTTCTATTGACGTGAGTACTTGAGACATTACTTAAAACTTTAAATTTTGCACAAGGGGTACAACACAAGAAATGGATTTTCTCATGACTGCTCTTGGTCTTTTGTTCAAATTTTTAGTGTAATTTTTCCTTTAAATGGACATTAAACGTTGATCCGTGTGCATATTTTTATAACGATAAATAATTCCTTTACGATTAAGGTTGATCCAAAACGATAATCATCATGCAAAAAAGTGTACGCACACATTTTGGCTTCTATTAGGCCTACTTGTTATAATGTCTTATAATATATGCGGATTAACCGAGATGAAAGCAATCTTGGACAAGCACTCGGATAAGTGACGTATACTGGGCTGGTTGGATACTGATTAAATCTTATCAAAAGGGAGTTGTTCACAAGTTATGTTTCATTTCTACCTATTTCATTTTTACAATGCACATATAGTAGAAAGTTATTAATTGCAAAATACGGTTGCACTTTCGACTATCCGAGGAATTCGTTGATCTGAGATTGTCTCGCCACCGGCTACCTCTGATAAGCGAGATTCCAGACTGTCCATGCAGTGTTTTCCTTCTACGGAATTTCAAAAACTGATTTCCATTGAGGACAACTTAAAAGGGCATTATATGAGCTTGTATCATTTAATCCTGGTCTTCATGTGACTAGGAGAATTCGAAATATGAATGATATGCCCTTTGGTGGACGTCGATTAACATCTCAACTCAAACCACTTTACATTTCAGGTGTGCAAGGGGGATACAATAGTGGTGAACTTGGAAAATCACGCTGGTGTGTACGCCACAACCATCCATTGGCACGGGATCAACCAAGAAGGAACACCCTACATGGACGGCGTTCCCATGGTCACCCAGTGCCCCATTCAACCCTTCACCTCCTTTCAATACGTGTTCACCCCTGCTGATGTGGGCACTTACTTCTACCACAGCCACACGGGCTTCCAGAGGACGGACGGGATGAACGGCATGCTCGTGGTCAGGCAGCCCAAAGAAGTGGACCCCAACAAGGCCTTTTACGATTTCGACCTCTCCAATCACGAGATCATGCTTACGGACTGGATCAATCAGACTGGGGAAGACATGCTAATTAAGTTCTACCAGCGTGAAACGGACTACACCAACTTCTTGACCACTATTTTAGCGAACGGCAAAGGCAGACTTCAGGCATTTCATAACGAAACTACAGGAACGACCCATTACACCCCTTACTCCTCATTTGTCGTTAAAAAGGGCTCACGCTACAGGTTCCGCGTCTGCAGCAACGCCAACTGGATTTGCCCCATCCAAGTTTCAGTGGTCAACCACAAGTTGACGGTGGTTGGCACCGACGGAGACTCCGTGAAACCCAGAACTGTGGACGCGGTAGTCGTTAGTCCCGGGGAGCGATACGACTTCGTCATCAACGCCAACCAACCCATCAACACCTACTGGATGTTGTTTAAAGGACTATTGCGATGCGAAGTCATGAATACTGTGGGCCGGGCCATTTTGAAGTACGAAACTGCTAAAGACGTGGAACCACCGGAACCGAATAACTCTCCTCCCAAAGTGGTAAACTATGCTCAAGATGATGGTTGTTACAGGAGGTTATCCAGCATTCTTTCAAAGAATCTAATGGAATTCAGCAGCAGCAGCAAATAATAGTTTTTGGCCAATTTTTGAAGGTTACTCTGTCATTAAAAGCTAAAGGGGAGGGGCAATCCAAGATGGGACTTCTTTAATATAATACGTTTTAGGCCATTTTTAAAGGTTTTCTGTTCATAAAAAGTTCTAAAAGAGGGGCAACCCAACAGTGGCCAGATGGCGCCATGCTTTGAAGACATTTTTTGTTCATAAAAACTGATGAGACAAATACTGCTGCTGAAATTCGTTTACTGAGAAAATGGATTTCTTCAAATCCGACGTTTCCACTAGGTTTCTTATAGATTTTGCATGGGAATGTGGAATTTGTGAAATTTGTACAGCTGTCAATTACCTTTAGAAGATATCGTAATTTTGTTTCACAAATTCCTGAAACCTAGTCGTTAATTTCATGGCCAAATCACAATTTTCCTATTCCATTGATACCAAATTTGGTCATTTACTGAGCTCAGAATTTATTGAAGCTCCGATAAAGCTCGTAATTAAACTCAGCTTAACGGCGCGATTTCTTTTGCAGGTCTTAAATCCAGTGAATGTGCCTTTTACCAACAGTGATCAAATTAGCGTGTTGCAACTGCAAAGCCTTACGCCAAGAGATAAGGCGCTAACTCAAGTGAAACCCGACCAAAAATGGTGCATCCCTTTCAGGTTGTATCCAAATATAAACCCGCGTTATCCCGCTAAAAACGGTCTGTTGCCAATGGTCAACTGGACTGCATTCTTCGCACCTCCATCGCCAATGTTAACCCAGTTTTCCGATATACCCAAAAGTCGTCTATGCACGGACACGAGCATTACAAGAAATTGTTCCGTTGAATATTGTCAGTGCGCCTACTTCTTGAAAGTAAAGCTTAATGATGTTGTGGAAGTCATCTTAATAGATGAAGGTAAGCGATAACTTAACATTTACCCATAACTTAACATTAACTTAACATTGCCCTTGTGTATTGTCGTCGGCCCTACAAAATCAGTACGTTTAATGAAATAATAAGAAATTGTAACCCTAAAACTAGAATGATACTCGAGAATCCAACTGAACCAATAGAATGCAAGAGCTTGTTTGGAATTATTCATACCAGTTCCATAACACATGTGCCATGGTTTGGCCATCTGTGTGGCTTTGTCTATATGGGAAGACGTAATTAATAATCTAAATATCACTCAGGGCTGTTTGCACCAACAATTGTTAACTAAAACCCTAGATTAACCTCTAGTTAACCAAGGAAAAGTGTTGTACCACAGCAGGTTAGCAGTTTACCATGGGTTAAAGTTAACTCAGCTTATCAGGGTTAGTTAACAAGGTTAGCTTAAGGATTTTAATATAATGCAATTTTACCAGAGCTCTTAACTACAACAGGCTAAATCCATGTTTACTGTACTTTGGGTTAAACATCTATTGTAAAATGGTGCAACGAAGACCCATTAACCCTTAGGTTTACTTTTGGTTATTAACCTGGTTTGCAGCTGGTGCAACTGGCCCTCGCTGGTTAAGGCTAGGTTCCATTCTAGTTTTGCACAGACTATAGTCATATTTTAATAAATGCGAGCGTCTATAAAATGACTCGCTCGACTAGAAACTATATAATACTTTCTGAAACCTTTAACCTTTTTCCATTAAAATTTACGGATCGTTGTCGCGTTATTAATATAAAGAATGGGATGCTTTAATGACTCCATTTCGTTAAGCATTATAAATTACTTTTAATTAATAATGTAATTAAAGTAAGTGTCATAAAACTTTTGTTGCCCGGTCTGAAGGGAACAAATCGAATTCGTACATGCATATGCAAGGAAACGAAAATGCAGTGAATTCTTCAGTTTAGCGTCTTTATTTATGGAAAGCGCAGTTTTCCATGTGTGCTGATTTTCCTTTCATTTCCTTTTACAAGATAACACACAGCTACTTGGTGTTAGCCATCCTTGGCATATACACGGCGAGCATATGTGGATCGTTGGAGGAGGTCAGGTGAACAATAACATTACTGTTGAACAAGTCAAAGCTATGGACGAAAGAGGGGAAATTAAACGAAACCTCAACAATCCTGTCAAAAAGGATACAGTAACGGTTGCACATGGAGGATACACTGTTGTTCGATTTTATGCGGATAATCCAGGTAACATGCTTCCCGAAGCGCTGAAAGTTAACTTTATAGCCTACACGTTTTTAGAAAATGGGGTTGCTAGAAGCTTGTATGGTGCTATCTGCAGCCGGTTTCTGTTAGGATAGCATTGCTTAGCTCTACAATAAATATTTAGCAGTTTTGTAGAGAGTACTCCTGAGGGAAGGGGATGATACAAATACTTAAATAGCGAACGTTTTTTTTCTGAGAAATGAAAAATAATTGACAATATAATTTGAGAATGTCTATTTCTCAGTTGAGCATAATAAAATCGCAATGACAATTTATTTTCTGGTTTCAGGATTTTGGGCTTTTCACTGCCACGTGGAAATGCACACTGAAACTGGCATGATGCTTATTTTTCAAGTAGGAGAACATTGTGATTTCCCACCTGTGCCTAAGGGCTTTCCCAGGTGTGGAAATTTTCCAAACGAAGAATCAACGAAATATTAATGATTGGAATTGTTTTTTTTTCTGTACTTGAAAGAAAATAATGTACCGCTAAGATGGCTCAAAAAGAATAAAAATTATTTGAAACGTTTCAAACGTTGGTGGTGAATCGTTTCTTATTTACATTTTCGGTAAATATATTATCTATGCACTAGCTGTTAAGATTTAATGGGCATGCAATGATTTGCTATGCTTACAGGTCTTACACGCATAATAACTAACTGTTAAACTAACTACAGCCACTGATGGTGGCAGAATATTTACAAAATATTAGTCTGAAAACGAAATTATTTTCAGTTATGCTGAGTTTTGCAAGAATGATCAACTATATTTGAATGTATTATATTTGTCTATGCTATAATCTGCATACTCGGTGCGAGCAAGGAAAATTTATCAGTTATACACACAGTTACTGTTGAATACTTCGAATTACTTTTCTTGAAACAGCCGAAAAATGAAGCAGGGTCTCGATCTTTACTAGTAAATTTACTAAAAATAATAAAACTATATGCTTACATTTTCAAAAATTTAGCTGATATTAACATTTTATAATCGATTCACTAGCAGCTACTTTAGACCTACACAATTTGTCATTGTTCGCTAGCATCCTTATGTTCTGCTATGGTATAATTTCGGTTTTCTAGCTTAGTGTTTAATGTTATAATTATTGGACTTTGGAAAAGTAAAAAGTATGCCGAGAAACGTTTGCTCGGATAGCTCATACTTTGTGCAGGTTGCTGTGACGATTCGTTTAAAATTGAATTGCTTCAACCTTCCCATTCTATTGCAGAAAGTGCAGGAATTTAAAGTGTAGTGCTAGCCACTGAACAGACTTTGGGACAAACAGTGGACAGACAGAGATTGTCATAAAGGAAGACTGCCGTTTGATGTCATGGTATGATGTCACGGGGGAAGGTATGCTACAGCTGTTTAATTTCACAGGTTTTGTGCTGTAAATAACTCTGTGAGTACAAAAGGCCAAGTACCACCTGTATCGATTCGGTACATGGATATTGTTCGAAGACCATCTTGTTTGAGGAACAGGATGACGGATTAGGAACCTATATATTTCCAACAGTGCCACTATTCGAGGTGATGCAACAGGAGCACGGGAAGATGGAACTAAAACTCTATGCGATGTGGGGTCTGTGCCTGGTTTCTCTATCAATGTTGTCAGTTGGTGTTCTAGGTATGACGTCCAACTTTTGTATTGATGCTAGTAGTTGTTTTCTATTCAAGCTATCTTTTTATTCAATTCAACTCAGTACCCTACCAGCAGCAGCTGATATGCCATGTGGTAGGAAGTGTAATCCATCAACCCAATATTATTCGGTGATTGCCAACTCAATTAGCGAATCCGATGCTTGTCTAGATTGCAGATGACGGTACATGTAATTGAGTTAATTTAAAACAGATTTCAGTACTGAAGCTGCGTTTAGGTTTCATGTACAACAATTTTCGAGAATCCATAAGAGATTGATAGATTATCTGCTGCAGCCTCTTTGTGATGTTTTTAGAAAGTGTTATGCTTAAAACTGTTAGTATTTGCATGTAATCATCTATATTTTTACGATCAAGTATTATAATTTCATTATATTCGTTTATTCTACAATCATCCAACATTCTAAAAGCGTTCCAACTTTTGTGTCCATTAAGCATTCTTATATAATGAGATTTTTTGTGGGTGCTTTATGCTACATGTATTATATCTATGAAGATTAAAGTCTTCCGGTTTATAACCGACAATTGGTGATGATCGCTATATATATTATTGTTAACATTAATTAATACAATTATACCTTTTTTAGGTCAGCATCCATGTACCAGAACATGCCGCCGAGGAAATAAACCTATGACGTGTGTCTACTACTGGACTCTGGAAAACTATGTAACTATGAGCTTGAACTGTGGACGCTGTCCATATCTGAAATCTGATTGTTCAAACCTGGGTTGTATTTCTGCGGATGGAGTGGAAAGAATAATTACAGTCATCAATCGACAGATGCCTGGTCCTTCTATTCACGTGAATATTTTAGCCATTACTTGAAACTTTACATTTTGTACATGAGGTATATTGCAAGATATGGACTTTGTCATGACCATTCTTAGCCTTTCATATACATTAATAGAAATGTTCAGTAGTCCTTTCCTTGCCTTTCTTTTATTGAGCAATGTTAATACAAGGAAAGCCCTTTCACCGAACAATTTCAACAAATATGTTCAGTAACGTATGACTATATAGGATGACTAGCATACAGGCTGCACATTTATTGCTTTAAAGCCAATTAGAAGGTACATTATAAAGATTGTTTGATAGGTTGAATAATCGTTTAAATGGTGTCATAGTGGTAACCATTATATTTAGGTCGGCTTACATGGTAGAATTACACTTCATCACACTGATGTTATCTTCCGTCTTATCTATGCATAGTGATCTATTTACAAATTATATATTAATACAGGGTGTTTCAAAAAGTACTTTACAACTTTAAAAAATCATATTAATTTATTCAAAGAACCTACAGATGTGATCGTAGTGTCAATTTGTAGGGAAACACATCAAGTTTTGACTCACGTAGTTCACTAGTGCCGAATCGCACCATCATGAGCGCTAGCGGCAGTTGCATCAAAGATAGTTGCCTTCACTGGACCCGAGCGTGCTTGCTGTGTGTTTTGGTTCAAAAAATCAAAGTCGGCGACAACAGTTCAGCGTAATTTCCGTACCAAGTACGC
>JAQIXS010006252.1:0-11043 GCA_034700785.1 Rossiulus vilnensis | reverse complement strand
TGATGAGGGACAGTGTCAAATGCTTTAGCAAAATCAAGAAATATAGCATCAACCTCCTTTCCCTCGTTTAATGCACTCGTTTTAGTTGCTACAAATGGTGATAATGGTGGTCCTTAGCTAATGGATTTAGCACTTATGACACATGATAATTAAATCAGGGTTCATGCGAACATGGAAAGTCAGGGAAAACCTATTCAAGTAATCTTATTTTCAACTTGTTTATGAGATTGATATGGATTCGTTCATAAAGTATGACCTGTATTTCATTAGTTTTATTGGGATAATACATGTACTTTGCCCATCATTACTGCATCTCGGTAATTGCAAGCTCCCGTTTGTCTCCTATGTACCATGCCTTTACACTAAATTAAGTCACTTTTCGGACTTGGACAGGGTTCCCCTGACACGGTAAGTGATGCCGTATTCTGCATCACTTTCAGTTTTTATTTTGTAGTGGCCCTTAAAAGGGCCGTTTTTCCCTAGGACTTGGCGTCCTCTTCACTCCTGGCGTGGAGTCTTCCGCCTGTGGCGCCTCGTCCGCCGTTAAGCCCGGAGAAGCTCGCGGTTGGTGGCTTCTACACTTTCTTTTTTTTGCCGGAGTAAATTATGCTCCCGTCGCACTTCAAGTTCCTTCAAATCTATAGCGGCGATCGCCTCTTCAATAGCCTGAATAGACGATTCACCGCCCTCGGCCTGCTCCTTGCCTTCCATATCTGTCTTGCAGAAAAGGTAGGCAGCTTTCTTCGACGAGAGGCGGCAGTGCAGGTGGTTATTAAGAAAGCAGACATGTGTGTGGTGTGGTATGCTACTAAACCTCACTTGGAAAATCGCCGACGTTGGCATACTATAAGGGGATAAAATGAAAATTTATTTTAGGAAAAATGAGTGACTGGGGATTTTAGGAGGTGTAGTTTTGAATTTAACCTTTTCAGTAATGGGCAGTCATTTTGTGTACGTTAGGACACCTTAACATTCTTCTCCTTCTTATGACGCAGTCATCGGTTAATCAGAGTGCTTATCGGAGGTTACTTCACCACGGCTAAGCTGAATATCGGATGTTCGGTTATCCGTTATTTGAATTGAACAAGATGTACTTGTACGAAAAAACCCACGAAACGAGAAATTACAAAAATGACGCGATATCCACTGATTCGTACGAGAACTGGAGTGTTTTTCACGAGAAAAATGAAAGTTATAGCGACAAAAATTGATTTCCCGTACAAATGAAGATAATATCTGCGGATATGGCGTCATTTTTTGTCGTTTCATGGTTTTTCTCGTACGAGTAATTGCTTTCCCTAAGTATGTATCAATGTCAACGAAACTGACGTAACCCGTGGGACTCGTTTGCGTTGATCAGGAGCTGAAACTACCAAGCATGGAAGATTAAGAACTCGTTTTTAATTGTTTTAATGATATGCCTAAAGCTTCCAACCAGCCCAGTATAGACTACCACTTCAGGCTCTTGTTTTTGTTTTTTCAATGTTTATCTGCTCGGGGATTAGGTAATTCGAATGCTTACCCAAGGCTGCTTCACTAATCGAACTTCCACAGTACTGATTTTATGGACTAGGATCACTTATCTTTTTTACTGATATTATCCAGTTTTCTACAGTATATTTGTGCAGATGTATATTGAAATTTTCTCCAGGGATCAGTTCACATTGCTTTACCATTTTTGTTATAAATAATGTTTATTTGATAAGTAAAAGTATGCAGAGTGCCATATCTTGAGGCGACACGCGAATAAGCAGACAGCACAAAGCCTTCAAGGCGATGCTTAGCACCATTTTAGCGCTTATAATAAATCAGTTTAGAAAACTTCAAAAAACTACTAAAGTTGCATAGTATTAAGTGAAACAGTCCTTTTTCTAATGAATTATTTGTTGACGAATGACCATCGTAGAAATCTGTAACTGGAAGAAGATTTCGCAGTATCCACTGATGTTGTTCTGGCCGCCTTTGAAGATCCTGCAGAACTGTAGTCTGGTCTTGTTGCAGTTGTATATTTGTTTCTGCGTAGGCAGATTTCTCGTGTTTGTTCAACTGGCTCGAGTTCATGAAAATCGTGTCACAGTATTTCAATCTTTTTTCATGCCGGTCAAGATGAAGTGTTTTAAAATGGCGTATAGTCACATCCTGTGCACTGGTATAGTTTGTCGTTGCATTTGGGTGCTGGTTCAGCATCGGATTTTATGGGCTTTCTGGGGCAAGCCTAGAAATGGTAAAATGCATAAAGGCATCCATGTAAAATAACTATATTGGATATGTTTCAACATTTCACACTAAAAACGGAGTCGTTTTAAATGACAAAATGCATTAAATACCAAATAACCACACCTTACCAAATGCATAGCATGGCATTTTAAATAGTGTTTTTTTCTTTGAAAGAAATTTGTGTAATTCAAATTGATCACTTTCAAATTTAATAAAAGTAAGATGTCACTTGAAGTGGTTTTAATTAGCAGATCGTTTTAATAGGTAGAAAAAACTGACAAACGACATTTAGTAATTATTTTATAAATTAACCCTGTATACACGCAATAAATTGAGGAATCAAAATTAAACATGTTTTATCACTGAAGGATGTTTTGATTTTATCTTTTTATTAAAATTTCGCAACGTCAGGAAAGCATTGAATTGCATATAGTTTGTGGTAGTTGATTGAGGTGATCACGACTTTATTATAGGCAAATCCAAAATGGGGGCACACCTAATTATGAATTATAGGTGTGCAGGATTTGACATTTCCGTATAGTCACGAGCTCATATTCAAGACAAGGGAGGAAGAAAAATCGAAAATATTTCAATACCTAATGCAAGCAGAAATACACTGGAGCTGTATTTTTTGATCAATAATAAAGCATACTTGTGAATCAATCACAAGACACGTGAGTCATATAGAGTAAATTTTAGTTTAATAACTCACCTGTAATTAATGATAACACTAAAATAATTTAAGTTAAAACCTAATCAGTGTCTGGCTGACTACTTGAGTCGAACTTTGTTTTGTTGCCAGTACGGCGCTCTTGTGGCTGAAACGGTAGGGTTTTTACATTTTTTAAACTAGGTAAAGCCCATTAAAAGCCATACTCTGGCCCTAACCTCACTCTTAAAAGTCAGAAATGACGTGAACACATCGCTTATAGCAACGTGCGATGGCGGGCTTTCCCCGCGTAGCAGAAAATGCATTATTGTGAAACCCCAGGCTCCCCATAACGGCCTAATTTACTATAGGCCTATATTTCGTCGAATTGATTCGGCGCACCACTTGCATTCAGAAGATTACATTTTATGAACATGACTTATTTTCGTTACATGTAACTTTAGTTTAAATATCTTTCGTTGTGCTTCGGTAAGTTCCTGATGTCTGAAATAAACCAACTTGTATTGTCTTTTTCAGATTTCGCCTAAAATCCAGCTTTAACGCACGTGTGGTTCCAAAGATTTACTATTTGGAGTTTTGCAACTTAAAAAACGATTATGGGTTGACATGTTTTGCAACTAGGCTAGACACCAGGTAAGTCGGCATTTCAGAAATTATATCTATATATTTTATCGAGGC
This sequence comes from Rossiulus vilnensis, assembly GCA_034700785.1. Taxonomy (NCBI): domain Eukaryota; kingdom Metazoa; phylum Arthropoda; class Diplopoda; order Julida; family Julidae; genus Rossiulus; species Rossiulus vilnensis. Next base: position 7,478 of record JAQIXS010006252.1, on the reverse strand, counting down.
CCTATAGAGCCATTCTGTGCTAAGTTTCCTTAAAACTTTTCACTATATAGAGACAGTGTTTTCTAAAGATCTTGGTTGTAGATAGTTATTTTAATTAAAATACACCCTCGCCTTTTTATTGACTACTGTATTCTTTCAGTACAAATAAGCAATTTGTAATTAAACGTGCTACATAGAAACCAAGAACATTAATTTCAGGTTTCAACATAGACGACATACACTGTAGATGAATTGTAGATGAATGTTGCTTTTCCGGGTAAATGGCAGGGTTGATCTATAATTTTCAGTTTGTTATCACTCCACATGCTCACTTCTAAAATTCTATATGATTCAAACGAAATAGTCTGTAGCCTATAGAATAGTTTAATTGACGTGCTTTCTGGAACATGTGCATTGCTAAACGTTGCGGCTGTGGAGTTGCATATTTTCCAACAATTTTTCTGTATAAATCGCTTGTAAGTGAATACTTCTTGCTTACAAACAAAATGTCCAAACTTTATTTTCATAAAATACTCAAAATTGTACTTAATAAAAATAATGCAGAAGAATCTGGTATGTACATAGGTATTTCAGGTGCTCTTGAAATATCTATGTACATACCAGATTCTTCTGCATTATTTTTATTAAGTACAATTTCAAGAGCACCTGAAATACCTGCAGTCAAGGGCATCCTAAATTAAAAATTCCTTTCGAGAAGGTATTGTTTAATACATATATTTGGTACCCACGTCTGTGGTTTGTCAGCCCTGCTGTTGTTGCCATCACTGTTTATCAGATCAACTATTCTTAGCCTAAGGCATGTGTCCTGAACATTATACATTTATCATTGGACTCATTCCTCTCGCTTGAAGTAGATAGCGATTGCCTTTATAAAGCTCTGGTTGATTGGGAATGGATAGGCAAGTTGGACATAACTGGAGCAGAGTTATGCATTGGTAAGTATTGGCTCTGTGTTAGGCGGAGATGGTCTGGTAGGGCTACTGAGTGGGACAAGTCTGGCATTGGGAAAAATTGCCTGGGTAATGGGAAGGGATATCCTGTTACTGAGTTGGAGGTGCCAGAAATCGATGTAGATGGGATGTGCATCGGTGTGGAATTGATAGACATTGAGAGAGAGTCGGGCATCGTTGGGGATAAGACAGTCCTCGGATAAGGATACTGGTGACGCATTACGCTGTAATGGTCGGCAAAATTTGAAGGGGCGAGTTGGGGCGCTGGTACGACCCCAGGTCGGTAGATGACGGAGGTTGATGACGGAATATTTGACAGAGAGGTGGTGGTTGCTGTTGCTGCAGACGAGCTGGTGGACATGTGACTTCTTGGATTATAGTTAGGCCCCAACTGTCTACGGTTTTTATTCGGGCTTTCTGTTTTCTCCTGATTTTCCTGGGCTTCTGGAAACAATTGCCGTCGCCTCGTTGGTTGCGCTTGTGACCTCACGTTGACATTGTCGATTTCAGGGGGATTGCGTAGTTGTGGCTCCAAATGGCTTGTTTGCGTGTTGTAGAACCTCCACTGCGGGTGGTATTCCCGGGAGTGATTTCTTAAATAATATTGTTGGTTGAAGAACTTCCCGCATTCCTTGCACTTGTAGCTATTCCTGTGCCATGTGTCGCGGTGTTTTTTGTATTCAGCGAAACTTTCATATTTCCGTTTGCAGCAAATCTTCCTCTCTTCATCATACTCAGGAAAGAATTGCAGTACTGGTTGGGGTGCTGATGATGGTCTCGCCCGGAACATGTCTAGAAATGGTTAGAAAAACACGGGTAACGCATGCTCTGCAACTCTAGTGCTGAATTTTCTTACGCACAACTAAGAGGAAGTGTCGTTGATATGATCTTTTCACTAAACCAAAGAAAATGTTACAATTATCTAATGTCGCAGGGTATAAGGTTATAAAAGTATTTTTTGTCTTTAAACGTGAATGTTTTCTGACGCATGCAATCTTTACACTGTTAGCTTATAGCATTGACGTTTGTTTGTACACTTATATAGCCATAAAATCCAGCTTATTTATTTCGCTAGATCATCAGATTTTCTTGACATTTTTGCACAGGGTTTGCGACATTGTATGGATGGTCCGTAAGTTTTGAAGTGATTGTTGGTTCTGAAGTTTTCTTGTGCATTGATAATGATACATCAACTGATGATAGCATTGTTTCACCAGAGTTGGTGGAAGTTATGTCCGCAAAGAAAATACTTCTGGCTGAGTCTGAGCTTTTCTTTCACCAATAATCAATCTCTTGGAAATCAAATACTTTACTGCAATACATCCCAGGTGGTAGAATAATGACAGAATTTGGACATCACATGGACGTTCGTCAATTTTCTGTCGTTTTGGTACACATTCAAAGATAATGGGAAAAAAAACATTTCCATCACTGTCTGAGACGACGTTTGGATCACGTTCTAAGATGACAAAAATGGACGTAACTTTTTTAACATTCTGGGACGCATTTCGAAATCACGTGACCGACATGACGCCATTTTTAAGTTAGCACATTTCATTAATTGTTAGCGAATTATAGATATCTGTTGAACAGGATTCATGAATTTGTCTAACTTCAAAACATTATTTATTAATTAGTTGGATAGATATTTTTGGTTGTGAAACCATCCGGTTATCCCCAATAGATGTAGTTAAGCATTAGGAAGGTTGAGTACAGCTGTCTGTCATGGTCTTATGTGCCAGTCTAATGTTTCGTTTAAGAAATTTGGCTGTGGAAATGAAGTTTCAGAATTTGATATGGAATCATTGATTGCATTAATCATTATGGTTAAGCAATTAATGGATTCCAAACGATAATCCGGAGTTTAGGATATTACAAGGTCCAAACAGGTCATTCTCTGGACGTCCCAATTAAGCTGAATTGAGCTAAAATTACTGAGACATAATGCTGGAAGTATGTCCTGATATAATGAATTATCCATAATAAAACATCTGTCTTCCAAGAAAGTCATGATTTGGACGACATCATATGACGTCCAAAGTAGATCATTTTGTCACGAGATTTGTAGCCTACGTCACACAAATACATGATGTATTATTTTTGCTGTCCTTTGGGACTGCATATTGGCACGTCATGGAGTCCCACTATCTACCTGGGATTTACTGTAAATTGCTCCATATCATTTGCAACACACTGAGAACGGGGCCACAAGATGGATTGATTTTGGTTTTGATTGCATGCAGTCGATCCTAGTTAGTTACAATATGCGTACATAATCATGGAAAATTCAGGTTATGACAATTCTGACTAGTAACTAAATACGCTTGCAGACTGCATAAGACATCCGATTAATATCCCATATTTTGCTTTTTGCCCAATTTCCATGCAAACTAAAAGCATTCATGTAACGTATACATGTATATCCAGCCAATGGGCGCTTAGCTTTAGTTTCTCTTCAACATTGATATTTTATATTACAATCAAATCAATTGCCAGTTTATCATCTTACTTAGTGGAACACTTATGGAGGGACTAGAATGAAGACTTCTACTGTGTATACCACTATAGGACGTTCCTGCAAGAAAAAGGAAGCAGCTTTAGACAGACTAAAGTGGGGTCCCACACCAGCAATGGGAGCCAGTGAACCCGGAAATGAGTACTCACTGGTAGGGGACGGAGTCCTATAAAAAGATCTGCTCCGACCAAGTTCATGGCAGAACCCTCCCGATGTTCCATCCAGCGAGATCGATCTTCTTCGAGAGACTTCTGAAACAACCAAGAAAACTTAAGTGAAAATTTATCCGATATCCGACGTTGCTATTTGTTTCTGTTTCTTGCCTGCGGCGATTGCCTGGGCACCCATTCTTGTTCATTCGAGCCAAATTAAAAATCTTGTAACCCACTCACGGTTGTCCGAGTGAGGCCTTATTTCAGTTCCCCGGAGGAAGATGCTGCAAATGGGAAGCAATACCGGCCACCCACTTGCCCAGAACTCCGTCACAGGCCTGAACGATACCTTGCCCCGACGGCCCTTGCCCCGCAGCAGTGGGGCATGATTTACAGGGCCCTTGGAACACCTTCCTTGAGCCCCACCAAATCACAAGGTTGGCTTTTGGAACGCATGACATCATTTACCCCTTCATGTAATGGGTTTTCGATGCCATTTTAATACTCAGCATCACTGATAAGGCATCCGGTTCTGTCCATATTGAGCCCTCCCCCAGATCCTTGCTTACGCAAGCAAGTACTTAGGTTTTGTGAATTTTGCCCACAATCCCAAAATATGGTTAACAAGACAAAACAAGCATATATGCTTGACACAGGTGACAATAGTTTTTCTGAGTCTCTCGGTAGCCGTTGAGACGCTGACTTGCCTTAAGTTTCCCGCAACATACACAACACTTTCCAGTCCCAGACTCGAAAGAAGAAACCCTTGCCATGATACTCATCAACGAGGTCTGCTTAATATTCGGCACGCTAAGGGTGGTCCGTTGCGACAACAGACCCCAATTTCTCTCATGGTATTGGAACAGACCGCGGTAGCCATGGGATTCCTACTATTCCGAGTGGCACGATACCACCCCCAAGCAAATCTGTTCGAACCCAGTCACCGTGAATTAAAAGCCAAGCTGGCCATTGCGGTCCAGGACCGACACGACCAACGGGATATCCACCTGCCCACAGTCCGCTGGGCATTGAATTGTGCATTTAAATAAGTTCTCAAACACCTCAGCTTTCATCACCACGTTTGCCTGCATTACCAGACGCCCACAGGACAACGCAATGGCCTTCTACAAGTCATGCTCAGACCCACTGATCATACGGAATTCCTATGGAAACTTCTTACAAAAGGCTGCCATACGGTTCCTTGATGTACAAGACAAAGTCGAAGCAGCCCAAGGCAGAAGAGTGCAGGGGAGCGAGGCCAATGAGCAAGTTCCCTGATTCCAAGTTGGGGATCAAGTACTGCTCAAAACCCACCCCAAGAGCTCCACTGCGAAGAGACACAGCCAAACTAGCAGCGAAGCGGGAGGGCCCTTACACAATCCAGCGAATCGTGTCGCCTACAATCATGTAATTATGGGATCCCCAACATATTTGCGCCCTAGGCGAATACCATGCATCAGACATCACTCCCTTCAAGTAGGCGGCAGGTGCAGATTCACGAAAACAGCTACACATCGCCCGCAACAAAAAAACTTACGAGGATACTACCAAAAATCCCCAACAATGAACACCCGGGCGTGCATCTCCCCGGCATAGTTTCCTGGAAGCAAGAAGCCTCACCTCAAAATATGCATTACATTGCCCGCGAGGAAAGGAGCTGCAACTAGATTGGTCTGACGAGCACACCTCCAAACCACCAGGAACAATCCACGAAGGCCCAACAGTGACAGTGCACACCTCCCCAGCCCAATGGCCACCTGCCCTGGTGAGTACCCCTCGTCACAGGGACGCACCAAAGAGGGCCGTGGGAAAACCCATTGCTCGGTCACCGGCAACACCCGTCAAGCAAGCCCCGAACAGTAGACATACTAAAGACACTCCCACAAGCCACCATTCAAGGACCAAAGGGTGCATCTCTTGAGTCGCCACAAGTCTACCAGAAAGCAGGCCCCACCAGCGACCACAACCACGAGACACCCGACACAGTGAACCCGAAACCATCTGTCACTTGAACAACCTGAAGCGTTCACTTCGGACTCCGAAGATGCCAACACCGACACGCCCAACTCATCACCCTCCACACGAGGCCAGACCAAGCGCTGTGCTAAGTCCGGCCACAAACCCGCTCAGAACTTCACAGCACGTTTCTGGTCTATCAGGGTCGGGGGAAAAAAAGGACTTCGTGCTATTCGAATATCTGCTATGTACTCCCAGAAATATCTCCAGAGATGCTGAGAAGTTGGCAGCCTTCGCAAGCCGCGCTGCGCGCCGGTCTAATGGCACCTAGACTACACACAGTGGGAACTCGTACATAAACTTCCCCGGCCGGAGTGTGGGATGGGGGGGCTAGCAGAGAAGTATGTTACTGGTGCTTCTTCCGGGGGAAGAAATACAACTGTTTCACCCATTGGACGGGGCATACCCGATTCCCCCGGACTGTCGCATCCTGCAACCCCACGGAACACCACCCACATGCAACATTACCCAGTTGGATCTACGAGTGCTCATGGTCATGGTGAAGAGGGCCATATCACAACCGCAGGAGTGGTAGATAAGCACAAAGACCTCCGCCACCCATCGGGACCCACGTCCAGCAGAAATTACACTTGCTGATACAATTTGGGGGGGATGGGGGGGAGTATAACTTGGGGTACCACACCAGCAAGGAAAACTACCAAATCAGCAGACTTCAAGCAGCGGCAATAAAAAAAAGAACAAAAGGGAGCCAGTGAACCAGTTTAAGGCGGACCACTAGACTTCGATCAAACTGCAATCGGCCGCAAGAACACTAGGAGCCCCTTTAAGACGGATTAGTAACCCGGAAATGAGTAGACTCACCAGTAGTGGACATAGTACTATGAAAGGAACTGCTCCGACCAAGTTCGTGGCAGAACCCTCCCGATGTTCCATCTATCGAGATCGATCTTCTTCGAGAGACTTCTGAAACAACCAAGAAAACTTGAGTGAAAATTTATCCGATATCCGACTTAGCTATTTTATTTTGTATCTTGCCCACGGCGATTGCCCGGGCGAATTTTACATGTAGTAATTTAATGTAATTTTCCCAGAAATCCAAGCAGCAACAGGCTATATCCATGTTTACAATATCCTTCAAGTAAAATGATGCAGGAATAACCTGTTAACGTTTAGGTTAACTCGTGGTTATAGTCAACCCTAGGTTATCTAACCTTTTATTTAGCCTACAGTGGTTTAGCCGGGTGGACATTTTAAGCTAGCCTAAAGTGTTCTGGTCGAATTGAAAATGTCCAGCCTATTCTGTTTATTCGTTACCCAATATACAATCAGCATGTTATGCTATGTGGAATTCCTATTTGGTTGCCATAGCATTTCTAATGAATAGATAAATTAGCTACTAAATTTATCTAAACTATCCATTTCAGTCAGAAAGTTTATGCATTTTACATTTTACGTTTGAGACTTTAAATTGCCATATTTTGTATCTTTTATTTGTTTTATACGTTTTAAACATCTTTAACTATTTGATATTTCCGCCAGAAGGGATAAACCCTTTTAGCGACAATTTCTATATTCTTTCTTCCATAATTGGGTGTATTGGCCTACGCATATAAGATTTTGTATTAAATAATTAGTACTTACCCTCACAAGGAGATTCTGATACGGGCGAAGGAGTCCCGGAGGAATCGCTATTATCCATTTTCGTATTTTCTGTATGACTTGATGTTGTTTTCCGCTGACGTGAAGTCTCTTTTGAAGTTGACTCGGAGAGATTTTAAAATTCGGTAGTGTCACAGTGGGTCAAATGCTCAGGGAATGTTCTTTGAATTTGCCAATCGTGAGACATTGGATATGAACTTAAAAAAGGATTTTGAATAGGGCACG
>JAQIXS010006251.1:0-11043 GCA_034700785.1 Rossiulus vilnensis | reverse complement strand
GTTTTAACATTTTACTATAGGGATTTTTAACCCAAGATATAGTAAACGTGGAGATAGCCTGTTACAGCTAGGAATTCTGGGAAAATTGCATTATGTTACAAACCTCATGCTAACCCTGCCTATTAGCTGGGTTAACGTTCTAACCTTCTGTGGTGCATTAAGTTTCCTTGGTTAACTAGAGGTTTACCTTGGGTTTCACTTAACTTGTATTAGTGCAACCGGTCCTTAGTATATTATGTAATATATCTGAGATTATATTGCATTGTATATTTTAAAATTTAACCTGTCATATATTTTAAACTATTATACAGTCTTTATACAATAGTATTATATAGTTTTATAACGATTACATACATTTAAAAATAGTTTTACATATATGTCAGAATATATTTCAAAATCTATTGCATGCAACATAATTCAATAATGCAATAATACTTTCAGATGTATATAATATACTAAAAGTCACAATTGGTGATATTTCTGGTATATTTCTAGAACATTGAATGGTGTATTTTGTCACATATTATCTTATATATTTTGAAACATATCCCAACATCACGTGGGGCCTGCATAATTATCCAGACCTTTAGCCTCACTTTAAGTTTAATTACAAGACACTAGGGTACATACACCCCTTAACCATATCTGGGCCCTTTTCATGTTATGCCTCAAGTGTCCATGTTTTTCTCAGTCATAATGACGTCATTTTAGTGCAGATAAACTGACGTCACAGGGACCATTTGTGCCACCTGTTACAGGGCATGTCACAGGGTGTGTTGTCCAATCAGGACGATAGGGAATTGGAGGAAACCAGGGTACGCGCCCTGCAAGATGCAGAGAGGCACCTGACACACGTAGGTGGCAGCACTGCAGGCACCTTCTTAACCTGACAACGAGTACAGTGTCAGTAGCTATGGAAAAACTTTAAAAAAACGTTTTTTTTTCTGGGGAAGACGGTGATAACAATGATAATCAAAATGTTTACGAAATCGAGTGGAGCTTCGTACTGGAAGCTTTTTTTAATCAACGCTCCTGAATGCGGATCAGGAGGGGGGCAATGCGTGCACTTGACGGGCCTTTATTGAACAAAACGAGAAGTTGAGTGTGTCTGTATTAGGGGGGGTTGGAACAGAAATAACATTAAAAAAATACTTTAAAAAAAAGTCTGGAGTAAACATTGGACTAAGTGCAAAATTATCTAAAAAAGAAATATTGCATTTTGGGGAATTATTTATGGGGTTAACAGTTTGGCGTCCTTGTCAACAACATCGTTGTAAGTGCCACTTCCGGAGGGAATGGGGGAGGGGGCGAATTGGAGGTGAATGTGAACTAAAAAAATCGGTTTTTCATACAATTCAGAAAGCATCATTTAACAACTTCATAGGATGCCTTAAAAAAAGACATAAAAAAGGGTGTGCAGGTTTGGACACCCTGTACTAAGTAACCCGTCCCAAGTCTCCAGAATTGCATTCATCACACACATTCGGAAACATGTTTTGTAAGAATCTTAAAAAGTAAATTTTGCCTTTTTTAAATTGATAAAAACTCAAGAATCTCTCCAATGCGAAATTTATGAGACACCCTGCACTAATACGAATCTTCCAATATGCGAATGTAATGCATTTAAAATGCATTTTAAAAAAGTCTCCATCTATGACCATCTTTTGAATTTGAATTTTTAATTTTAATTTTAATTAAATTCTTAAAATGCCTAACAATTTACGAATCTGAAGGACGATCATTTCACGGGATTCACAAAATTATGAAAAACTTGAAAGATTTGGATTTTTTTTTACAATGAGAACTTTTAAAACCTAAACATTTTCTTTATTTTTAAAAATACTTTCAATTTGGATTTTCGAAGCAGGCCGCAAGACAGACAATATCCGAAAACTCAATTCCACTCATCATAAATTCACGTTTGTGGACGAAAGAAAATCGATTTGTTTTTTGTACAAACACAAATCGCAATTCGACGAATATCCCGGGGACAATTATGCCGAACAAAACGTATTATTATTACTACTACTATTATTACAAGCCTTTTAAAAATAAAAAAGGCCTAAAGCATCAACAAGTAGCGAGCTCAGCATTAATCGAACGATAACGTCAGCATCTACACAGAATTCGGATTGACATCAAAAATCATTATGTTTAGGTAAATGTACACCGTACTCTTATTTGATAAAGCCAGAAGGCAAATTATTACTCCCAATTCTGAGATTCTCATAAAATATGTAGGCGAAGGAGAATCTGGAAAGTGACTTTAATACAGGGTCAAATACGTTCAGCGAATCCTTTTGAACATTATCGGACACCCTGTACATTCTTTGTTAAAGCTAATAATATCCTCCACGTTTAATGAGTGTCTATTAAAATATATTTTAAATAAAAAATGCACTAACATATTCTTCCGTCAGGCAATTATTCACTGACAAAAAGCTGGTTTTCTTTATATTTTGCAAACTTTTTTTGGCGATAATTGGAAAAAGGGATTCGGAAATCCCATGCGAGTAAGATTGCGTTTATTTACATTATTTATAAAAAAATCACATATATATTATATATTTAAACATTTACTTTTAAAGAACAATTGATTTACAGTATTTCACGCTCGCTTAATTAGCTACCGAAAGTGTAATTTCGAGTGAATTAAAAAATGGCATTTGCTTCGACGAAAATTGAAAAAACTGAAAATATTTAAATTTTGGCAAATGCGAGGTTCAATTACTAAAACAAGATATACTAAAAACAAACTTTACGATGTCTATACTGGATATAAAACACTAAAAATACACATTTTTTACCAAAAAACCCCCCAGATTTATCAGTTGTTATGAGGCAAATTAAAAACAAGTTATTCAATTTATCTAATGAAAAATTTAAAAAATTACAGTTAAGTCTAATGATATTATTCTAATTTATGCCTAATATTTTTCCGGTAAGTTATCATCAGCGCCAAAACAAACTTGAGATATAAGATCCATAAAATTCTGAGCAAAATCTGGTGTGCTTATAATTCAATTAATTTTAATGCTTAATAAATAAAATAAAATTTGCACAATTGCAAGGGCTGATCAAAGTTTTATAACTTTTCATAAAGATGTTCGTTTCAATTTACAAGAAGTGTGTCCAGAAAATAATTTTACAGTTTCGGATAAAAGTTTAGCCAATTTCAAGTCAAGCTTAATACTTTGACATTCACACTATAAAGTGTGATGGTCTCAAAGCCTGATGCAATTTCCCATATTTAATTTTTTTTAACAAAATTAATTGTTGCCATACATGTACAAATTTTTCACCAAGTGCTACATTCATATCGACATCTATGTTAGTATTTTTTTTAAAATAAAACTTGTCGGCTTCCTTACATGGAAACACAAAAGACTAGGCATGAGGAAACAATTATTAATTACGCAAGGTGTTTCATAATTTAATTAGGTGCAACCCGCGTTGATAGTTCATTATTCATCGCTTTTGCATAATGTGGAAACAATTTTATGAAGGCAATGTCAAGGGGTGTCCCCTAAGCCCCCCTCCGCCTGACGCATGGCGTAACGATGAAAAATCAAAAATTTTACCTAATTTATAAGCATGTCAAACCCTTAATTTGGAAAAGCCTCTCAAGATCACATAACGTCACTTATATCGCATTAATTATTAATTCCACTAATTAATAAAGACTTCATCAAATTCCGCTCTACTTATTGTATACGAGAACACGAATAAATTAATTACAATGAAATGTAATCGGAGATTCAAAAATAGCTAAATCTGGGGAATTAACTTTTATGTCTTCATCGTGCTCGAAAAATTAAAAAACGATAAATATGCGCATATCATAAGTTGATAAACGACAAAATATAAATTACACGAATTTAAACAAAGAAATGAAAAGCAAAAAACAAACAAGAAAATAAATACGTTATGAATAAATAAATAAACGTAAATAAATTAGAAATAGTAAATTTAGTTCCCTTGTGCTAAGAGTGTTGACATTAATTTTGTGAAAACGTTTGCCAAATATTTGGTTTAGAAAGTACAGTTTTGTAACAAAAAAGAAGATTACTCGAGAAAATACCGAGAAAAAGATTTTATTCGAGAAATATTTGGATTCATTATTTAGAAAAAAATCGTTAATTCACGTTGGCTTAAAACATCTTCCAAAATTAATTTTTTTTAATGCATTTATTGTAATTTATTTTATTCATTTTGGTTTTTTTGACTGTAAATCTCAATGTGACCACACATTTTAAATACATTTGAAACACTGCGAACAAAATTGTGTTTGAGAAATATTCGGATTCATTATTTGGAAGAAAAATTCGTTAATTTACTTTTACTGAAATTAATTTTAAAATGCATTTATTGTAATTTATTTTTATTTATTTTGGTTATCAATTGGTTTCAATTTGACTACAAATTCATTTCAAAATACGTTTACCGAAATTACTAGTACCATGCATTATATTCTTCCAAACGAAATTTTTTTTTTAAAAGAGCCTCTCTTTTTGTTAATAAATTATCAAATACAATCAAGAAAAGCGATATGCGTTAATAATGCATTATTTGGCAATCTCTGATGAGTTTGTGGGTTCGAGCAAAACAAAACCCAAAACAGCGAAGTCACGAAATCATAATTAATTAATAACAAAAGACGGTGAAACAATAGGATCAACACGCTTTCCAGATAATCGACGTAGATCAGAAACAAATAGCAATTAACAAAAGGTGTTAATTAAACGGTGTTGTGTTTTTCTTTGTTCTCCTGCTTTGTATATACAGTATTTGTCTAAATTAGATTTCTGAATTAGGTAGTGTATTTAGAATACCAGCATACCAATTAATTTTCAAAATATTCCACTTTCATCGAATTAAAATTTTAAAAAAAAGTTAAAAGTTTAGAATTACTCGAAATAAATACAAAAAGCAATAAAAAATAAACATTTATACTGAAGTAGACTTTAATGTTACCTAAAAATTACCTGCAAATGAATATAATTATTTATATACATTTATATATGAATTATAATTTAAAAAAAAATTAAAGTAAATAAATTAAAAGTTAAAAGTATAGAATTATTCGTAATAAATACAAAAAGCAATCAAAAATAAACATTTAGACTGAAGTAGACTTAAATGTTACCTACAAATTACCTGCAAATGAATATAATTATTTATATACATTTATATATGAGAATAATATGCATAGTATATTTATACTGAAGTTTACCCTTGGCATCATGTGGCTGGAGTAATATCAATTGTAGGTGTAAGCATTCACAGTCAGGCAATTTTGGATATTTTTATATTTAATTTTATTTTTCATATTTATATTTTAATATCAACAATTTCATGGCTCTGAATGGTTACACCTATAATTTATATATTTTTATATATAAATAAATTATAAAGTATACATGAAATGTCATAAACATTTAGACTGAAATAATTTTTTGTAAATGATTTTAAATGCATTAAAAAGGCTTAGTGAATTTGCCAAATTATACTCATGACTAAAATGTCTTTCTAATCCACTTCATTTTGATATCCAATGCAATTTCACCTGCTTTTATCGAAACACAATGTTTCATTTCGATAAAATTTAATTTTGCATTCACAAATTAAATATAACTGAAATACAATTTATGGAAATGTACTTTTCTATTTAGGATGAAGCCCATAATTGGCTGTATTATTTTTTTGGGGTCATATTGTCTAAATGCTTTTCTGATATTGATACGATGTGAAGTTATCGTTAGTTGCCTTGGCAACAATTGGCATTGTTCAAATGGCTTAGAGTTACAATTCGTTGATTTTGCAAACACGTTTTTTTGATACAATAACTTCCGGTTTTAATGTGTTTACTTTGATCGTGATTACCCAGCAAGCCTCGCAGCAACCGGATATGACATCTGTTTCCGCTTTTGATACGCTAATCACTACGAATCATTTTCTACAAAAAACAGTTTTCATAAACATAAAAATCAAATTCCGGACTTTCCTGACTATTCCAGGTTTTTGTAGATAAAAAATTCCCCTGACTTTATCCATAAACGTTTCCGGATAAAAATGGTAACGAACGTTACCAATTACAGATATTTTATTTATTATTTTAAAAGTTCAAAATGTGCTATGAAAAATTGGGGGAAAAAAAACACGCTGTAATCGCATAAGGTGTAATTACTTATTAATGATAGTTAATTAATTAATCATTTAAGATTATGGAAATTTAAGGCTGAATATTGTCATGATTTAAGCGTGACAATTCGACCCCCTTTAGCATAAGTGTGATGAATGATTAATGACAAATGATTAAATTAATCATTAAAAATGTAAACAATTCAAGACTGGCATTTTGTACGATCAAAATTTCCATGATTTTTGGTATGAAAATTTGAAAGTTCACCGACTTTTCCATGTAGTTTCCACATTCCAGGCAATTCCAGGTTTTTTTCCATGTCAGTGTGAATCGTGCGAAACATTTTTTGCCCACCACGGTTTTAACATATATATATTTAGAAATGGTGTGTTATGGAGGGTAGGGAAATTCCCTATTATTGCATTAAGTGTGACAAGATTCACCCATTTTTAAGTAGCATCATAAACCTTGGAATGAATTGTCATGCTAAATTTTCATTTGAGATTATGGCAATTTAAGGCTGGTGTTTTATCCACTGAAAATTTCCCTGACTTATGCATCACAATTCAAAAATTTCCCTGACTTACACATCACAATTCAAAAATTTCCCCGACTTACACATCACAATTCAAAAATGTCCCTGTCTTATGCATCACAATTCAAAAATTTCCTTAACTTAGGCATCACAATTCAAAAATTCCCAGACTTTTCAGGTTGTTTCCAATTCCTGACAATTCTAGATTTTCCAGGTCATTGGAAACCCAGAAAATATGCCACTTTTTCGAGGGGGGGGGGATGTGTCCATCATCCCACCCTCACTCTTCATTCTTCATTCCCACCAACCATTCCTCCTGTGAACATCATAACTGACACATACATCATCAGTCATTTGTGCAAAATCTTCGAAGGCAAAACGAACTGGGGATCTAAGGTGCTTTGTCAGTGGTGTATTTCCGGTGGCTTTCAGAAATCCGACGTCGATCCATGGGCCTAATCCGGATCACGACGTTCAGGTGCACCCTAAAGCACTTCCATTACATATTTCCATTTACATTCCCCCATCCCCCTCCCCAATTTGCCTTCCACAAAAACGGGCCCATTTCCGGATGCTCCCAGCTTTCCTGTCAAACACTAAAATCGTATTGCCTTCAGAATATATATATATATAAATTCAAATATGAAAAAATATCTAAGTCGTAAAACCACATCGTGTTCGAGCTCCGAGTCAATTACACATTCCGCTTTTCTTCAATGGATCCCCTTGGTTTTCCTTAAAACCCTGTCTCCCCCTGGTGATCCCCTCGAGGTTTAATTGAAATTCGAGATGATTTTCCACCCTGCTTTCCTCTGCAGCCGAAATGTAAACGAAGGAAGGAAGAAAATTTAACGATTTTAGGTAAATAAAAGCGGTGATACTCAAACACGTCATTCTGGATGTTGGCTTCATGGTGTCAACAAACGCCTGTTACACAGGCTTAGCCTTTACACCCTACCCTCCCCCTTCATCCTCACAATAAATCACATTTAAAACGTTAGCATCAAGTAGCTTAGGCAGCTTAAAATTACATTCCCTTCCTTCCTCCACCGTCTTCCCTGGCCTATCAAACAATAAAAGTGGAAACGTTAAGGATAAAACAAAGAAACGAGAACTACCCCACTCCCACTTCATCCAAAGTGTAAAACAATCCGTTTTAAAATATAAATCACACCATGATGCATTGACAGACGTTGGAAACTGATCTGAAATAAGATTAAGTTACACGGACTACACACCTGTTTGTTTGAAAAACACCTGCATATTCACGGAAAGGATTCACTGGTGAATTAATTCACAAACACCGATCGTTTTACCATGTGTGGAAAAAAATATCTGGAGAATACATGCATATTTATACACGTAATATATTAATAATCCATGTCGAAATAAAAAAAATTGTATTTGTAATATAGTATGAATATATATTCATCGTGATATATTGAGAATATGTTTTATTAAAACAATTAATTGAAATATTTCTAATTGGGAATTTTTTGAAAACAAAGTATGAACTGCATCGTCCAATATTTTATACTATTTATAATTAGTTAAAAAAAACTCTTTGCAACCGAATTATTTATATTCTACATTTACACGAAATGTACAGAAATCTGATTTAGTATGTGGTAGGTTCTGGGTTCGATTCCGGCCAAAACGTTTTATTTTTATTCTGATATATGTTGCGTATCTTTAACATATCTCATTCATATTTGAAATTCGGCCAATTTGGGACTATTTTTAATATATGGATAACATATTCTAAAAATATATTCTCCATATTTTTTTTCCATATGGGTTGACAAACTGTCGCAAACTTAGTGCAGAAATATTACAAATTGGGTGTATTTTAGCTGTTTTGCCCCTACATTAAAACTAACCATACTAGATCTTCCGTGTGCAATGTTTTCACACTTAGTAGCGCATGTCAGGTACCATGATAGAGGCTTATTGGTTAATATGTTTTAAAGTTCGGCTAACTCCACATACTCCGCAGTATGTAACGTTTGCCGCCCTTCAGGGGCAGAATGGCACAAAATCGCTGTTATACAGCCGAACTCGATTATTAAGAGATCTCGGTTATAACGAGGGAACGACCGCTGTAGATTCGGTTATTGCGATTTTCAGTGCACGTTTTACTCGGTTATAATAAGCGTACTTCTCATATGTCCCCATTCGCTAAATTTTGTTCAACTAAACAGACATTCAGCTGGTAAATATCCCCACTCACCAACCAATCAGTCGCAAGTTTCATGACATTCAGACTTGATAATTAAATTAATTGATTTATTGATAACTCAGTGCTTATTAGTACGTAGTAATAGTGTTTTTTTCCACGGCCAAGAAAAAATACAGTGTGCTACTAAATGTATGGCGGATTTTGGTCTTCAAGGATATAATGAGAAACGGCTATAACGAGCTCGTTATATACTGAATATAAACTGATAAAAACTTAAATTGTCTTGCATAGTAAGGCACATAAGGTGCTAAGATAGCAGCTTATCAACAATTTCTGTTACAATAATAAATTAATAAATTACCATTTTAACCGCCCCAAATTTTGGGCTTACCGCACTTACTCTTAAGCAAGCAGTGTTTGCCGCCTTCCAGGGGCAGCAGGCAGGCAAACATGGCGTATCATCGTGGTAATCACCAGTGTTCATTTATCTCGTGATTAGACTAATCATTAGCAGATCACGAACCGACCACACCAATGACGTCCAGCGTCTGATTAATTTGTCTAGCAAGCGTGACGACCTCTCAATTGGGCTTATTTCGTCTTCGCGAATGGGCGATGAATCCGGTGTTCGGATTTCACCAGTATGCAAACAGGTGTTTGTGTTTAGTCACATGATTTGATTAACTAATTAATTTCCATGAGTAACGTTGTGACTCAATCCCAGACTGACCATGGATTAAGTCGTTAAAAACAGCATTCTGGATAAAACTTAGATTGGGTTTTAACGACATGCAAAAATGCTAAACCGTTTGTTCTTTTTCGTTGCAGGTCAGTCGAGTGGTCAGCAGCAGCTGGAGAGGATTTTGGTCCGTCCGGTGAGCGAGCAAGAAGTGGTCAAGGAGCTGGAAAGGGGTGCTGACTTCTGTGCGCAGCCCAACGCCTTCCACTGCGGCGATGGTCAGTGCATTCCGGCTGACCGGAAGTGCAACGGAGTGGCAGAATGCGAAAACGGTCAAGATGAAAGCGTCAGAGAATGTGGTAAGAAAACACGTGCATATTTAATGAGGGGCCTTTGATTTGGAAAAGGATAAGGGCTTATGGAAGACCTAGCTCAAAAATTTCGAAAACCTCGAAATCAAAATATTATGGAAAGTAAACGATGATAAGGAAAGCTTTATTTCCATCTGAAATTGCATTTGATTTTCAGAACAGATCCCACGGCCAAACATGGACATATTTGACTTTACAATATAAAACTACAAATTGGCAACAGCTGGACGTTTTGGCCATATATGTCCATTCATATCAATATATGAACATATACAGTTCATATAAGTCCTTAACATTCATACACAGCTGTATGTACATGCAACATATGTTTTCACATTCTTGCATATGACAGTTATGACCATATATGTCAACATATATACAGATATGGCTACGCACCTTTACATGTCCATACCTTTAAACGCAAGAATTCCTGTCAGTGCTATCATGCTCACTTTTGAAATTAAATTTTTCGATTACTCATACAAATGAGTCTATGGTTTATTTAATCAAGTCATGTAACATTTTCCATATATGGCCACGTATGTCATTATCTAATTAAGTCATTTAAAACCATATGTGGCCATGCAGTATGTAGTTTTATCGCAAGTTGCCATGTCAACGTAACGCTATATGTGGACTTTTACATGTACATGATCATAAATAGCTCAAACATGGTCATTTATAGCAAATATAACCATACATATGACCATATATGGCTTACACATGGCCATTTATGGCATATGTAACCCCATATATGTCTCGAACATGGTCATTTTTGGCATGTATGACCACATATATGGCCATATATAGCTAAACATAGTCATTTATAGCAAGCATAACCCAATATATGACCATATTTGGCTCAAACATGGTCATATATGGCATATATATCCCAATATATGACCATATTTGGCTCAAACATGGTCATATATGGCATATATAACCCAATATATGACCATATTTGGCTCAAACATGGTCATATATGGCATATATAACCCAATATATGTCAAAACATGATCATTTATGGCATATATAACTCCATAAATGTCACAAACATGGTCATATTTGGCTCAAACATGGTCATATATGGCATATATAACCCAATATATGTCAAAACATGATCATTTATGGCATATA
>JAQIXS010006250.1:0-11048 GCA_034700785.1 Rossiulus vilnensis | reverse complement strand
CCATGCTTGAATTTTGAGTCGTTGAATTTTTTTTTTTTTTTTTTTTTTTGAAAAGTCTTGATATATGCCTTCAGGCTATGGGGGTCTTTGAGAAGTCCTTGATTTAAATTAAAAAGTGATTAAGGTCATTAAGTTCTTTAAAACGTCTTCGTGTGCGAGTGGGCTATTGAGGTTTTCAAAAAGTCTTTTTTTTTTTAAATTTTAAATCTTTAAGGTCTTTCGAAAATCTTGAAGTTCGTTTGGGTTTTTAAAGATTTTGAAAGTTTCTTCATTGAGTTTTAAGTCATTAAATTAATTGAAAAGCCTCGATGCACATTTAGGCTATTGGAATTTTTTAAGAAGTTCTTGATTATGATATGAGTCATTAAGTTCTTTTTAAATCTTGATATACATTTAGGTTATTTAAGATTTTGAAAAGTCCTTGATTGGAATTTAAGTCATTAAATTCACTAACATTCTTGCTGTCTAATTCTACTTTTAAATGTATTGAAATTTAATTCATCAAATTCTTTGAAATCTTGATATTCATTTAGGCCATTTGAGTTTTAAAAAATTCCTAGATTGAAATTTAAATCATTAAGAGTCTTCGATTAGTCTTCATGTGCATTTAGGCTGTTGAAGTATTTGAAAGGTTCTTGATTTCATTTCAGCTCCTTAAAAATCCTTAAAATCAAATTTTATATAAACTCATTAAAGATTTTAGAAAGCTCTTAATAATTTCATGAACTTTTTTTTGATTATTTGTATATTTAATCGTATTATTATTAATTTTTAATTTTCGTTTAATGAATTTAAAAAAATTTCAATTGCTTTACGTACGTTAAATGTTTAATAATTGTTTTAAAAAAATTTTAATTATTCAAAATTATTCAAAATTAAACGTTATTATCGTAATAAAATTTAATCGTTGAACAATGAGATATATCCCAAACAAACAAACATTAAAAAAAAAGTCCTTGAATTTTCATTTAAAACTTTTGCAACCACCCTCGTTTTGATGCACAGGGAAGAGGTAAGGGTAGGTGTTCTAATTAGCATATCTGTCTAATGTCCATTTCGATATCATCTTTGATTAATCGCTACCTGAAATTCGCTGCTGGACATCTGGACACGAGGACGTGGTCGAAATAGAAAATCAATTTCAGGACTATATCAAAGAAAACAAAACAAAAAAACAATTAAAGAGTGTATTATTAGGCGAAGAGGGTGGAGCCAAAACTTGTCTTCCCAAACAGGGAACAATAAAAATAAATAACAATAGAAGAATGAAAAAAAAACCAATTAAAAGGACGAAAAGCAAAACTCCTGCCCTCCCCTCCCCCCTTAATTGACACGATTGTTACCATTTTTGTAAAGAAACTGCAATTAATCAAAAGTGAGGAGGAACCAGCGACACCCTAGTCATATATATATATACGACCCTACAAATATATATAGATATGGATTTTAGTCTACATTCTTATTTTTTAAATATATATATAAAAAATAAGAATGTAGACTAAAATCCATCACTCGTAACAAGTTCCTAAAAGAAGCACTTATATATTTTTAAAAATAAAAAAAAATTATGAAATAATTGATATTTCTAAAAATTGAGAAATTACTCTAAAATGAAGTATTTCTGCTTGATGTTTTAGGCTTTCAATGAGTTCCTTAAACACGTTTTCAGTATTTTTGTTTCGAAAATGTTGAATACTTGAAGCATTCAAAGAAATACCTTATTGTGATTTTTTAGGCTTTTCCACTTCATTAATTAAAATAAATTTCGTATTGTGTTTTTTTTTGTTGTAAAATTTTCTAAAATGTTGAATCATGATCGAGGTTTTAATATTTAAAATGCGTCAGCAATAATTGCGAAGAACAATAATCTAAAATTCTTCATTTCTGCTTGTTTTTTTGTAAACTTAGCAAGAATAATCGTAATCGTAATCATAATCGAAATGGTTTGATAATTTCTGAAAATTATCACCTACAGATTCCCATAATTAACATTTTGAGATTTTTTGTTGTTGTTAAATTACACGATGCGCCGAATTTTAGTTTTCGTGAAACCCGTAAAACTAACCACCTTGCTATTTTGACCACCTGATCACGTTGACCAATTTTTAGGGTCGTTTGAAAAAGCCTAGCCTACATGTCTATTTCTAATGTTAATTTTTTTAATATATTGACCGCATGATTACATTGACCGATGGTCAATAATTTGACCACCTTGCTATGTAGAACCACCTGATCACGTTGACCAATTCGTTTGAAAAAGCCTAGCCTACATGTCTATTTCTAATGTTAATTTTTTTTAATGGTCAACATAGAAAGGTTTCACTGTAATGTAAATAATACTTTAAATAAACCAAAATTAGAATTTTTTTTGCCACCTTGATTCTACGACTTTGATTTCAACATTGGACATTTTAAGTAATCGCGATACGTTTTTTAAAAAAAAGATGTTATTTATTATTTGTTTATTTTTTATGAGAAAAAATAGCGTTAAAACCCCCTTAAGTTAAACGCCTTCGCTGCCCATTAAAAGGAGAGGCGCGTAGGTGGCGCTGTCAAGCGGCTTTTATTTAAACGTTTTCCAAAAGGTTGTTTGGGGAGAAATTAAATCAACAAGAATTTCGATGAGGAAATCTCTCTTCTCTCTTTTCCTGGTGGGCGTACTTACAACCTTTTGACATTTTCGAAAATATCGCTAATATTCTGAAACAAAACCCACTGGCCGCCATCTTGGATGCGCCCCATACAGGCTGACTCACCAATCCTCACTTTGGCATTCTAAAAGAATGACCCTACTCCAATGACGTCATTATAATTTTTTTTTTAAAAAATGCAACGTGGTAGTCATGTTTTACGATGCCATAAAAATGACGTCAATTCTATGAAATTCAAGCTCTCCGAAATTCCATGTCATTTAATCGTGGAAATACACGAAAACGCTCCCTAGTGAAAATATCGGAAAATAGTGATATCAGTACGAATATACTGACGTGTGGTGGTGTTGGGGAAACGTTTATTGATATCACTTAGCATACTGATATCAGTAGTTAAAAAAACCAATCAGCATATATAGAAGTATAGTGCTATCACTGTAATATTATCATAGATATTTCGTTAACAATGCTGATGTCAATAGTAAAAAAAACCAATGTCACTATAATAATGTTATCATGGTGATATCACTAAACATATTGATATCAGTAAACTAAAAAAAACTACTATCATTATGTATATTGATATCACTAAGCATACTGATATCAGTAGTTTAAAAAAAAAACACGGCATATACATGTATAGTGATATCACCATAATATCATCATAGATATTCCACAAAGCATACTGATATCAGTAGTCCAAAAAACACTGATACAATGATAATGTTATCATAGTGATGTCTTTAAAGCACTCCTATCGCAATAAGTTTTTTTATATCCTACAAATTTAGAGTTGTTTTTAAATAAACAGTGATTATTTTTTTCTTGTATTTTGCATGGAAATCAGGCCTAATTTTTTTTTTTTTTTGTTTGTTTTTTAAAAATACAAATATATATTTGACTTCGATATTGACGTCATTTAGATCGCCATTGACAGCAGCTTTTGCGTGGGTCGACACTCAGCGTGACATTGATTAAAATTCATAGAAATTTCTTCGTCAATGAATAATAGTAGAAACATGAACTAGTGAAACCAGCGTAAAATTTACTCCAGAAATTGTACTCATTGTTCCTGTCGAAGTTTCGATGGTCAACTTTAATGTGGAGTTTAGCACAAACAAATTATACAAATACTCAAAATGGGTTGAAAACATCTGTGTCAGAACTGACGGGGCTAGTAAAAAAAAAGAGTAAAAATGTAAATTTATATTTTTTAAAAAATTCATTAAGAACTTTGAAATGCAAAAAAAAATTATACGAATAAATTAAATGAAGATTGATCAGATTAAAAAAAAAGAAAACTACGGAGATTTTAATTAATTCATAATTCGTTAAGACATCTTCCAGTTGAAATTGATTTAAAATTCGTTGAAAATTTAAAAATAAATTATAAATTGAAAATTTATTAAATGCAATTCAATAAAAGCTTTGAAGAAAACTTAAACAGATAAATTAAATATTGATTGATCAGATTAAAAAAAAAACTACAAAGATTTTAATTCATTCGTAATTCGTTAAAACATCTTCATATTGCAATTGATTCAAAATTCGTTGATTGAAAATTCATTAAAAAAATTATAAATTGAAAATTCATTGAAAAAAAAAAAAAAAAAACGAATTGATTAACAATTTTATTAATTTAACAATATAATTTATGAAATTTGATATTGATTTTCGCAAATGATATTGTTTTTGTAATAGGTTTTAATCAAATTTGTAGCATAAAAAGCTAAATTTGATTTTTTTTATTAAATTGATTTTAACGACTAGTTAGCAGCACGCTAACATTTCTGTTATTTTTCATTGATTCCCATGTGAGTTACACGTTGAAGTTTTCCCAAATTGTGTTTTTTTTGAAAATCAAAACGCATTTTACAGATTAAATTCGGTGTAATGACCGCGTTTTTATTCAAGACTCCCTATTCAGGGTTGATCACTGTCCCTGTTTGCTGCTCCGTCTATTTTTGGCTCAATTTCATATCTATTTCAATGAAAAACTATGAAGAAAAAAATATATAAAAAAAAGGAAAAAAAGTGGCGAAGGTTTTGACTAATTGCGCCTATAAAATTGGCCTCCTCATAATTTGCCATTGAAACTCTCCTGTTTTCGTCTTATTTTTTTTTGCATTGAATGCCTCTTCAATTAGGACGTTATTCATAAAATGTTTCCTAAATTAGTTTTTTTAACCGATGTCGTTTATTCGTTATCGCGATTCTACGTTTCGCCCACAGAAATGTGACGCTTGGTTTCATTAATATATTTTTTAAAAAATATTTAAAAAATGCTGTCCCTTGAATAGTGCATTGGCGCATGACGTTCGGACCATGCTTGATTGCCCCTTCTCATGGGGCCTTCATCCAAATTTTATTTTGAATGTATTATAACAATATAAAAAAATACCAACTACAGATCCATAAATGCAGACCTTTTAAATTAATAAATGTAATAATAATTTATACTGCAGAGGACGGTTGGTTTCTTTAAAAAGCATTTTTTTTGCTGGACTGCCCCTTGACACGGGTAGTTGCGTATGGCTTCTTTCCAATGCATGTTTGCCTATCATCAGGAGTGTAATTTTTTAAAAATATTATTAATGAATATAAATAATAATAATAATAATATGAAAAGTATATACGAAATATCCATCATTTAAGAAGTTAAAAAGTAAACGTGTGAAGCTTTTTAGGTTTCAGTAGTTACTTCGTATATTTGGTGAAAAATGTAGAAACCAGCTGATCATTAAAATATTTCGAATCTGATGGCTTGCAAATTTTAGTAAAATGTCATTAATTGAAGAAAGCGGTCATTTGTTTATATCACTTTAGAGATTAAGAAGAGATTAGAAGAGAAGAAGAGATTAAGAGATTAGTAGATTAAGAAACTACCTAAGCCGTACCTATTCGTTCGCATAAAAATATGTTTGGCTTTTATTGCAATAAAAATCTTAAAAGCATTTAAAACAAACCATTTCTCAAATTTAATTAATTTTAATAAAGATCTGTTTATACAGACGTTTATCTTTGAATAGTTCAGAAAACTACCGAATGTATTTTTGTAAAACCGTTTTCATTTACATAAGTAATAATTATTTTTGTTGTTACTGTAAAATTTCTAAAATTGATTAATTTTAATGAAAGTTATAAAAACAAGAACCAGTCATGGATTGATAGTCAAATTACATAATTAAAAAAGGACAAATTTGGTAGCAAAAAAAAGTTACTTTCGATATTTATAAACGTAAACATATTTGTCATTGTATTATATAATCAATTTCATCAGCATCAATTGTCTAATTATGCTAACAAGTAACAACAGTTCAAAGTCAACTGAGAATATTTTAAAACATCCTAAATCAATAATTTTAATAGTGTCAAAATGCTCTGCCAAAAACGTTTGAAAAAAAACGTCGGTTTTTAAAAAAAGTCATGGAGATCTGGTCGCCTGGAGAATTTTTATTTCTGTCATACCTCATTAGACCCCGTGTTAAACGTATTGGAGAGTTTCTTAGTTTTCTAGACTTAACCGTGCTGAATTATTTCAAGTTTAGCATCTGTTCTTTCAAAAATTCATTTGGGTTCGACGAACTCTTAGTCCTAAGTGCATATTTGGATAAGCCTTTAGAAATTAATGAATGTGAGGTACAAAAACAAATAATTCATGGGAGAGGGACGACCTGTGTTTTTTTTTAATGTAGACTGATTTTAAGCATGCTGTTTGATCAACCGGAAACCACAACCACCGAAGACTATAAAGCCAAACACAACTTAGTCGAAAATTCGTGATATTATCTATAGGGTATTGAGTTGAATTGACGTCATAGGTTGGCAGCAGTAGTAACTGATTCCTATCTAACACTAGTGGGTGGTGGAGCGCTGGAAAAACCTCCCACTTCCAAGACCCTCTCACCACCTGTTGAGTGTGGATGATTTATGACCCCCACTTCCTTCACACATGCACCTCCAATGAAACTGAAAGGTCCTTCCCAGGAGGGGACATCATCTGTTAGTGCTATAATAACTCATTTTAAGTACATTTTTAGTATAATGGTTTTAGAAATATTAACAAAGTCAATAATTGAATGAAACAATTAAATGTTATATTTGATAAGTTTATGATAAATGCTTATTACTAAAACAATATCTGTCATTAAAATTTCTTGATTAGGGACATTCAAACCGAACCTTTCGTATGATTCCTAATTTCACATAGAATATAAAGAAAATAAAAAAACAAAGAAACTGTACAGGGCTTATAATTAAAACTCGAGTACGTTTTATGAAACTCCAATTAAGTGATTACGATTAACAAATTAAAACAATGGAACTTGTCCCTGTCTTTTTCCATCAACTCTTTCCCCCATCCATAAAAAAAACCTCGCAAAGGTCCTCTTTAACTACGTGGGTCCTCTGTTATAGTTAAATGTCAATCGAGTATGTTTCGTCTTATTTAATCGATACGCAAAAGACCGCAAATTCAAAACACTTGTTTGATTGGTGTAGGAGGAGGGGGAGGAGCAGCAACAGGTGGATGAAGGACCAAAGGCACGGGAAAAACACCCTTTGACATTTTGCCGTTTTTGAATTTGATTTAAATGCCCTTACAAAATTCGTATAAAAGCCTCTTGAGAATATAAAGCAATTTTTAACTTGCATTTCTCAAAATCTTTTCAAAATAATTTTTTTTAAAAAAACCTAAAAAAAACTTTAAAAACGAGCTGATTCGAGCTTACTGCCAATTTCATTGAATAGTTTTACTAATATAAAGGAAAAATTTTCAAAATTTGTTCAAACAAGTTTTTTTATAGAAAAATTTGATTTTAAACACAGCTGTAAAACGAATACGAATTAATGTAGATTATTAATCGAAACAAAACTGACCTTTTAGAGAGTTTACCATTTACAAATTCTTTAAAAAAAAGTAGGTTTTATTAAAATGAACAACCTGTATTAATTCATATTTAGTTTTGCTCAAAACATGTTTAGTTTTAATTTAAAACACTTGCGATAGGCTAATAGGGAGTGTTGCTGGTTTTTTTTAATTGGTGGATTAATCATGCAATTATTATTCATGTCAGGTAATCCATTATGACGTCTCTATTTGAGGAATTTATACGAGAGGTTGTAAAGAAATTGATGGCGTTAAAGAAGGGAAATTTAGGCCCGCGGCCATCTTTTGTTTCTATATAAATATTCATGTAAATATTCAGTTTATACGCCCACGTTGTAAAAGTCGCCCTCCATCTTAGGCTGTCCGAAAACTACGAGTGCGCACTTTTAAGGACGCAAGTAAATTTCAAGATAAATTTCAAGTAAAATATCGAGAAATGTGTTAAAGAAACAGAATTTGGAGTTATTACATTTTTTAAACTGAACAGTTGATTTTGAAATTACCGAAGGAATAGTAAAGCTATCCCTTTTTAATTGCTTTTCAAAACGTATATTATTTTTTCTAATTTCGTGACCCTAATTTTTTTTAAACAACCACCCCAAAAGTCATTCAAATATTTAAATGTCAGTGAAAATTCTCTTTTTTTAATCATAATTTTCGCTTTTAATCCTCTCTAATGGTAATGATATTATACGAACTAGCAAATTGCATTGGAAAAAAATAAAACTATTACAAAAATCAAAATTAATAAGAAAATTAACGTTGAATATTTGCAAAAACAAATAATAAATCGAATAATCGAAATATAATTAACGTTGAATTTTTTAAAATAAAAAATAATAAAATAAATGAAATCGAAAACAATTCTAACGTTGAATATTTACAAAAAAAATATATATATCAATAATAATAAAAAAGTAATGCAAATGGAAATTGAACAAAAAATTAACGTTGAATATTTGAAGAAGAAAAAACAATTTTTTCGAAACATAAAATAAAATTAATGTTGAATAAATAGAAATCGCATAGATTATCGGAAAATTTCTAGAAGAAAAAAAAAATCAAAAATAGACTACAGGGTGCCCCTAAAATCGAAGCTGGACTTAAGACGCCTGTTGCTTGCACCGGAACCGGAAACGGATCCACTTTGGTTTGGCACGCGATCGTAAACATCTAGTTAAATTCCCCTTCAATATCGTCATCAATATTATTTTTTTTGTACGTATCGATGATGATTATTCTGTTTACGTCTCCGAATCAATTGCGAAATTTCGGCGATTACGTTCTGCCACGTATATTTTTGTAAATAAACACTTTTTTTTTGGGATCCACTTCCGGTCCCGTGTGTCGCAATTATCCTAATTGATCGTAAACACGTATCGCGTCATTGCACCCGACCAAAAAAAATAAAAACTGCCCCAAAATAACGAAATAATTCGTCCATGATCGGGACGAGCAATAAATAATAAAGAAGAAAAAAAAAGCTAAATAAAAATGTTTTTAAAAAAATACAAGAATTGGTAAACAAGTGTTCGTAAAACTAATAAACACCAACAACGAGAGTTCAATGTCTCAAAATTGCGGTTACCGTCCATTGACGAATACAACGACCATTGAACGTCATCAGTGACGTCATTCATTCTGTGGTCACTTTCATCAATGATGTCCATTCCGTCTTGCGATGTCCGAGTTCTACAGAGGGTCTCAAATTTTAAATTTCTCAAAAAATTTCAAACTCCCCATTGCTCTTTGAATGGGGCAATAGGACCCAAAAACTGATGGCAAAAGACGTATTAATTCCACGATTAAATGACGTCATAATTGAAGATAATTTTCCATATTCCATATGACGTCATATGAATCGCATTTAAATTATGTTTCGGAATATTTGTTGCAAATACGTTATCATTTTATAGATGCTGTTATTGCAATTTCGAATGTTCTACGATTTAAAATTACGTCCATAATTGTATTTTACTTAATGAAAATTTCCAGCGAATAAATATATATTAATAAATTATGTACATTTAGATTACGCAATAAAATATATGTTAACATTAGCATAAATACCGGTATTATTAAATATTTTTGCATAATTACGAATTTACCGATTCTCTTGATTTCCGTTGGAAATTTTTACTCCAGCAAAATGTACTGTTTAATCGCGGAACGTTCTAAACTGTGATAACAGCAAAATACCAAACGATAATTTATGTTCTAGAAATTATTATAAACGAAGTTTTAAACGTGATGCACTAACCGTCGATAAATCAATAACGCATCGTTAATTAGTTTTTATAAAAATAAAATTGTGCTAAAAATCGGGGTGGGGGGAAGGAACATTTACACAAAAATATATACAATGTATGTAATTTCTATAATTGCTTAATTTTAATTTTACCCACGTAGAATTATTAATCTAGGACCCGAATCGTTTAATCATTTTTTTAAAAAAATCAATTAAATGAACTTGAAATAAAAAACAGATGAAAAAAAAAACATGCCAACTTCCCTAAAGTTTCTTTTTCTTTTTATAAATAAACCGTGCAATTTCGAATTTTTTTTTCAAAAAAAACCGACCCATGCCCTTATTGGACGACCAATTCTACACCGGGTGAAATTTTTGGACAATTTAAACGAGTATTCGAAGCACAAATGTGGGATTATTTTGCAGGTGGGCTAACATTTTTTTTAACAGTCTTATATTTTCTGATGATTCAACTTCGTTCTTGACCCCTCGACCTCTGCGTTGAAGCATGGTTGAAGCGTGACGTCACCTCCGAAAGGTCAAAGTATCGAAATTAATTCGCTGCCAATTACGGCAGGACCACATGGGCGTCTGATTTTTTTTAAATTTTTTTATCAAAAAGTTTATGTATTTTTTATATATTTTTAAATTTTGGATGTTTGCCTAGACGCCAGAAGAGGAGGAGGAGGAGCAATAATTCCTTTCTCCAAAAAGTACTTTTAATTGCCTTCAGTCTGAATCATCTTTTCGCATTTCGAAACTGACGTCAGACCCTGCCTGAGAGCGCTGAGAGTGCCCTGAGAGCAGGAAGCTAAAAGATAGGGCCTGTGGTGTGCGTGACGTCACTCTCTGGAGAGAGAGAGAGAGAGAGTCTGCGTGGGCGCCTCCTCAAGGTCATTGTCAGAAACAACTACTCCTTTTGGTTAGGTTTTTTTGTTTGTTTTTGAGAGGCCCACTCCCCTGATAAGAAAATTAATCGTAATTTTATGCTAATAAAGACAAAATGCCCAACCGATGACGTCACAAAAGCAGAGAGTTATGGACTGCTAATATCAGTATACTTAGTGATATCAGTATTATATTTGATTTTGGGACTACTAATATTAGTATACTTAGTGATATCAGTATTATATTTGATTTTGGGACTACTAATATCAGTATACTTAGTGATATCAGTATTATATTTGATTTTGGGACTACTAATATCAGTAAAGCTTATTATTATCAGTATTACAGTTGTTTTTGGGACTCCTAATATATG
>JAQIXS010006249.1:0-11049 GCA_034700785.1 Rossiulus vilnensis | reverse complement strand
GCAACAACTTGTGCGGCTACTTCTGGTGTTGTGGTCATTTAATCGAGAAACCATTAATTAACAATATGGCTGGATATATGCTAAGTGTACAGTAATTAAGTTCTGATAATAAAATTGCATTCACACACACTTTTATAGCCACCGGGGTACAAGAATGCAGATGTCATCAATAATGCAAATTCGGGTTGCTTCAAGTTCAACATTTTCTGCCTCAAATATCCATGAGGACATTTATGCAAATTAATTGATCTGTAAAGAACATTAACGTGTTTACAAAACTTATTTTTCCGATTTTAAATCGGACATTTTGTTGCTAAGAGGAACATTTCCCCCTGATTCAGGATGGTGAGTCGAATTTTTTGCACTCAAGTGTATATGGAGACGTTTCCGCTAAAGCAGAATTTAAAGTTAGGTACATTAGTAGAATTCAACGTTATTGCAAATATTTGACAACATTTTGAAAAGCATTAAATTATGAAACGAATAAATGCCATTGTATTGTATTACCACTTCGAATAACCGTCTTATATTACCGTTAAATTACCGTCTTATGTTACCATTACTAAAAATAATAATAATAAAACTTTATTAAATTACCGTCTTATACGCAGTTAAATATATTTTTCTATATTCACGCACATACATGTGCAGTACATCTAAAAATTACTGTTATTGATCTCAGACCCATTCGTAGAATGGAGAATATGTTGAACAGCTATCGAGTTTCTTGACCCGGGGCCACAGGAGGGCAATCGTGAATATTTGGTATTTGGGTAAGAGCATGGTAGTAAGGCGTTGTTTTAAAAACGTTCTATGCAGCCTGAGGCAAGATGTCGTGGGAATTGCAAATGACGATAAGAAACTCAGATGTTGTGTCATTGAACTACATGAGCAGCAGTTCATTATGAACTTGAGTAGACCTATATTCACAATACGGTGGGTGAGGATACAAAATCCAGTGTCAAAATCCAGCTCAAGAGAATTTTGGCATGCCCATATTGAAAAATAAACTTTGAAAATAGGGTAATTTTTTTACTGTTATTCTGCATGTATACATGGTAAGCACATGTTTATGCTAATTTACTTCTATAAGTGGGATTAAACTTTAAATACATGTGCAATGTAAAGTATTAAGGTCTGTAAATTTACGCCAAGTAAGGGACGGCAATAAGACTAATCGAGACTCGAGATGGAACAGATGTCTAAGTGTTTGATTTATTAGAAAATACTATTAAAAATAAAAGTAAAGCTAAACAACTAAAAGGCACTGATGTTTTTCATTAAAAAGCTTGTTTTCTAATTAGGATTAACTATAGGCCTACATGTTTGTGTGAGAACATTAATAAACGTCTCTTTGTACAAAAAGTGTATATGTATTACGCTGTATAGTACATGGATTTGAAAAAAATATCTCTATAATTAGGGCTATGTACCCTGGGACCTTTTTAAATGGGAACTGGGGTAATTGGGAAACCCATATAAGTGGGAATTTTTAAACGGTCCCGTTTATCCATGTCTGACTGTATATATTTCAATGTACTACAGTATATGTATGGGATACTTTATAGATGCGCGTAGCATTTAACACATTTACAATACTAATGTAATGCTCTGAATGACAGTTTTTTTCTAAATTTAATTGTCAAAGATATGCAAGTGAGGTTCAGAATCGTGTTTACAATTAGTATTTGCATGCAAATGGTTGTACAAAAGTTATAACAATAGAAGAAAAAACGTACATGGGCGATCGTAATTTTGGATTACGTCAAGATATGCCAACGCAATAACTAGGAGTGTATGCGTTTGGGAATTAATATTTAGCATACTCATTATTTACGCGTACTATGTATGCCAGTTGTTTATGCAAATGCGCTAAGTTACAGGGCTAATGAGCGTCGCTAACTAAGCTTATAAAAAACAAACGAATGTAAAGTAGTGTAAGTAAACAGTTTACAACGTTACGAGATAATGTTTGGAAATAATACTGCGTGAGGAAGTGGCGGAACCAAAAGAACCATGAAGAATGAGATCCACTTGGTTTGGCTCATTTAGGGCCTTTTGCATGTCATGCAAAAAAGAGTACACTATACATGTACTTATACTGTATACGGAGCGTATGACACTGTCTATAAAGGCCGAAATTTTTCCTAAAGTGTTTATCTTAAAAGGTGAATGACACTGATTAAAAACTGTTAAATAGTTTTTTATTTTTGTGTTTTTACTTTTAACTTTCATCCGTTGTGGGCCCTAAGCACTGTTCGTTATGAATAATCCGACCCTGTAGACAGTTGCTTATACTAAACGTTAAAAGGATTCCACAGACTGATTAATGGAATTATTTGAATACGTGAGATGAAATGTGCTTATGTATGTAGAGCTATGTGATGTTCGTGTGTTTTTGAAACAGGCGTGAGTGAGTTTGGCGCCTCAGCAAATATCAGACAGGGAACGCAATGTGCCAATAACTGAATTAAATCCATAAATGCAATCATCTCCTGATACTTATGGAATTAATTAATAATTAGTTTGCATGGCGTGTTGCGAAGGGGTGTCACGCAGTTTCCTTTGATATTTTCTGAGAATTGTTTTTGTGTCCTTAAGGGGAGGTCCATAACGCTATCCCCTCACCTCGATGAAACACTTTGTAACAAAACGTAAACAATTCCCCTCTTAAATTGTGTAATGCTACTCACCAACATCCCCTTCTTTACAAACAACTTAACAAAAATTACCAATTCTTTGTACTGGTGCACAGGGCCTCTGAGAAAGATATATTTTTGAGTGGTGAAAATGTGAAAGCCGTAGAATGAATTTTATTATAACATATCATAGATCAGTAATTTCATCCTAGTCTGCATACGATATTGGTTTTCAAAACCTGATTGATTAAGGAATCGCAGTAGAAGAGCATTTTCGAAAAATAACCGCCAATAATGAATTTCTCTAACATTTTTCTCAAATGAAATTGGTGAGGAATACTAGTTCAGGAAAAGCCTTAAGTGAAATTTTCTAAAATCATGATTATAAGATACGGATTTTATAATACAGTTACACTTACAATTTACATGCAAAACTTTACTAAATGTTTGAAGAACTCAAGCAAAAATAAATGTAATTCATGTTAATAGAAAGATTATGTGAAATGGTTAAAAAAATAACGGTTTTCATATGCTAGAAATAAATTCCAAATCTTTGTAACAATGTAACCTGTATGTACCATCTTTTTTAAGACATGAAACTGCATGCATATGCCAAAATGCAACGTAAAGAAAAAGCACTTGCACCCCATGTAACGCTTTGTAACAAAACGTGAAGACTCCTACATCCCCTTCAGCCTTACGTAATTTATGGACAGCCCCTTAGACCACAGTTTACGCTATGAGAGCAGCCAAGTATGGCTCAGGCAGTCTCTAAGGACTAAGGTATGCTAAGCAACTGAGCATAGTAAATGTGATTCGATGCACTCAACTCAGTTCTGACCTGGAGTACTTCTCACTTGAGTAATGGTGCTGTGGGTAGGGCCCAAAACTCCCCCCTCCCTTTTTTGAGACACATGATGAATG
This sequence comes from Rossiulus vilnensis, assembly GCA_034700785.1. Classification (NCBI taxonomy): domain Eukaryota; kingdom Metazoa; phylum Arthropoda; class Diplopoda; order Julida; family Julidae; genus Rossiulus; species Rossiulus vilnensis. The sequence goes on along the minus strand of JAQIXS010006249.1, from coordinate 7,486 downwards.
GATGGCTCCCAGTAGATGGCGTTTTTAGCTTGTTTTCGAAGCTCCCTCAGTTCGAGGATCTGCGTCCGGACGTAATTACATCGGGCTGAGAGCAATTGCGAGCACACTCTCAGTTCCTCAAGATTAAGTCCTGGCGGAGGACGACCGTTGGAAAGCAGAAGCGTGCAGGGCTGCATCCAAAATTTATTAGATCCACAGATCCGCCTCGCGTGCCCCGCAGGGCTAATCCGGAAGGCAATCAACCCCGGTGCGGCTTCATCCAAATCGCAATATCCGCGCAAGGCACTGTGGGAGGCTGGGAATTGTGGGATTCATCCTCCGGAAGGGGCGTTGTTTCAAGGAAAATTGCCCGGAAACGCGGAAGACGGTTTAACGCAACCCGTGCAAGCTGTAGGCGTTTGAAATCAAGCTGGAAAAGGCTTTTCGGTCTTCTCATTGTCGGTGTTTTAGCACCGAGATGACAGAATGTACATGCATATAAAGTCGTCCCTCGATATAACGAACGCCAAGGGGATGGGACATTCGCTTGTTATATGGAGAGTTCGTTTTACTGAGAGGCCTGTTTTCACATTTTTCATGACAGCTTTCATGACTTTTTATCACTCCTAGAGGCTTTCATCGACTGAAATTATCTATACAGTACATGTAGCGGTAGTTTTTTGTCCCAACAGTACTTGTCTTTTCGTCTTTCTACCTAGTACAATTATAGAAACATGCTCAAGCTACAATAATACTCAGATGGTTAAGGGAAAAAATCCATCCACATCGAATTTCTGTTCACTATAATAATCTAGGTTATTGTCATACGGTGTTCGTTATATTGAGAGAGAGCTTACATGTAAGGTATGGGCATTTTGGCCAGGACCAAACACTGTTCATTATATCGAGTTGCTATGTATTGTGGTTCGTTATAACGAGTGTCGACTGAAATGTGGTAGCTCGATTATGCGAGGCAGTTGGGACGGTGACTAACTCGGATAATCGAAACCATAGTGTACATGTAGGTATAACTGTAGGCATAATTGGTATTATCGAGCGAACACAGAAAGGCAAAATTTTGTTCGAAAATAACTTGTTAACTATTCGCTTGGAATCAATTTTTATCAGACTATATACATGTCGCCCCAAACCAGCCCTGTATACACCTTCACGCCTAATTCCCTCTATGTTATGATGCGTTTTCAATGTGTATCTGCTCGGGACATCGGTTAATCCGAGTGCTTGTCCGAGGTTGCTTCACCTTGGTTAATGCGAATATCGGATAACCGAGCTTCCACTGTAGTTTCCTAAGGCGCCCAAAAAGGACGACCCTGTACTCCTTTCATTATCATCCGTATTTGACAAAACATTGTCCCATCCCAATCAGCACAAAAAGACCAGACGCAATTAAATGATTTATTAAGACAAAACACTTGAGTGTAACCCGGTCTAGAATTGCTTAGATATAGCCCATTTACAAAATGATCTGCATGGCACGAGCGTTTACCTTCTTAAGTGGAAAGATTAGTATAATCAGTTCAGTTGATATCAGTACAAATATTCTGAAACTAATCGTCCCAGAAACCACTACATGTACATGTATAATACTGATATCACTAAGCATCAGTAATTCCAAAAAAACAGTACATACCATGGCGTGAAGGAGGGGGGGTGGGTTCGAGTTTAATATGGAAAGAACTAATTGAAAACTGGATAAAAGTGGTTAAAAACTAAATTTTCTGGATTTTCTGTTGAATGCGGTTATGTTTCTCAGCCTCGAGGCGATGCTAATTAATTAAATTGATATTATGTATTTTGTTCACCGTAAGAAGTCAACTATTTCTAAGGACGATTCTAATGTTTCCACCTAACATTTGCAACAACTGTGGGATTGTAGGCCACATAGGCTGTTGTTTGAGGAATGCAAAAGACGTGTCGGTAGATGGGCTGGGATATTTTTCTTTATGGAATTTTCGTCGCATCTTGACTGCCAAAGTGCCATATCGCCAGCTGCGTGGACTTATTGGTATTTGCGCTGCAAAAGCAAGGAATGCACCAGATGATTAAAATCCGAGGCTGCTTTTGCGTCAGTTTCCATGCGGCAAATTGCCTTTGCTAAGTTTCTCTTGTGTGCCGTTGAAGACGCCGAGCGTTTCTTCGCTGGAAGCTAGCGGCATCTTTAATATTTCCGAACAACGGCGTTCGGTAAATGATAGGACTACCTTTTAATACATGTATAAACTTAAATGTACCGGTTTTTTGCAAGCCTTCTAATATTAGGTTTTAGTTATTCCTTATTGAAGTTTGAGCAAAATCAGCCGTGGAGTATTTGTGAATCCTGGGTTACATTCTGCATTAGCTCTAGGCTTGCTGCATGCAGCATTGGCAGCAACATATGGTATGAACTTGAGTAACTATTCGGAGATCTACACGCATTTCGTGCTGCAAAAATTGAAAAATCGGAAGTTTTGATCATACGGCTAAGGGGTCGTCCATAAAGGATGTCCGCGAAAGGGAACAGGGAAGAGTTAATAAAATCAACCACATACAGCTGAATGCAGAGTCAGAAAGTGTAACTGAAAAAGTTTTATTTGGCAATACCTTATTTACCTAGAAGCGATTTCTGGGAGCTAATAAGACGTCACTATTTTATATGGTGACTGTTCAATTGAAACCACTTCTTATTTTAGAGCTTTGTATGTTACATCCATATATATTCGATAATTTGCAGGTATGTAATTGTATATGCTATACATGAACAACACTTGGTGACTGACTAGCTTTTTTCACGAAATGTAGATAAAATTAATTTCCAATTGGAATTTTAAGGATAATATGAAACCATAGAAGCTAGCAGCAAGGCTTTGGAAGAGAATTTTCATTTTTAAACCCCAAATATGGGCAATCATGCATTACCTACTTGTTAGCAGTGATTGCTCTTCAATTTGCCTTTATTTGTCATACTTGTAATTGAATGCTGAAATAACCATTGATACTTTTGAAATTATAAAAAAAAAACTTGCATTTTTTCTTTATGTAACATTGCTTAAAATGAATTTTAATATTGTAATATTATAGATTATCAAATAATTGAGATATTTAAACAAAATTCTGTTTCGTTATTTAATGGGACTGGAAGAGGGCAGCCATGCAATACTTTTAAGTATTAAATGTAACAAAATGTGCATATTGTAACACTGCTGCATATGCATAATGTACGTCAGGCTCCTTAAATTTGAGAGTTTGCTATACAAATTGCACTATGACCTCTAAAGACTACTAGCAGTTCCTATAATGCTGAATTTTTATTTGTATTTTGTGCCATAAACTAAACGTGCACTTTTTTGCGTGAATACCGTAAAAATAATCCTAGTTGTAAAACTAATTTCATTTCATGGCATTAATTTTCCTACCATGGATTTTTCTTTTCTATTTTTGATTAGTTTTAAGGCTTTAGAAACGGAGGTTTGAATTCGTCTTTTTTATAATGCGTTGGGTCTAGCCTATGAATAAAGGATTATCAAATGCTACTATCCATTGAGTTTTTGCTGAAATAAAGCTCTGTAGTTCAGAAAAGGGCGACATTTCGTCAACGTTTTGGCTCATAGTATAATTACAATTTCTTTTCACCAAATACATGTATATATCATGTCTTTCGGCATCTAAAAAAGACGTTCCTCCTTAAATTAGGAAAAGAAAACCTTTATATAAACTTGTTTGCCTAGCATTTGATGCAGTTGGAACTGGTAATTAAGAATTTTTGTGTTTTTTACTCCTCAAAATTAAAACATATATTTGATGCTGTTGAAACTGGAAATTTAGAATTTTTTTGCTTTTTTTTATCAAAATTGTAATACAGCAAAATTTCTCTATGTTGGACACCTATGGAGCATTGCAATAGTGTCCAAGTTAACAGGGTGTTCAAGTTAGAGATTTCACCTGGTTTGCTAAATAAATGTAATGCACACGTACAGTAATTGGCATGCAGATGAGCATTACTACAATGATAACTTGGTTTTATTGATTAAAATCGCTTACATTATATGAAATCCACATGTATACATGTTTACTACATGACAACAAACACTTTTTGAGTCAATGATCTGATTTATGAGAAGCATAAGCAGCAACTTGCTGTAAGGGTTTTAAAACATCTAAGTCTGAGAGAACTGGGTCAACTTGTTCCTCACTCTCAGCATCTGAATCAAATTTACTCGATGTTTTGCTCTGGTCATTATAGTGCACATGATTTCTTCAACAGAATCCCCTGTGTTTTCATGCACCACAAGGACATTCCATTTCATTGGCCAACTCTCTTTGAAATGTTTGAGGCAATGTTGCAAGAAGGCTAACTTTGCCATGGTCACAGTCATTTTAGTCTTCAATATTTAGATGAAATCCAGCATGATAAAAGCATTTTTTTAATTGTCACAGGAGAAATTTCCTTCCAAGCATTATCAGTCCATCTAATTGCTTGAAGCACAATAATAGTCTTGGAGAATTTGGTTTCAGAAATAGTTCTCAGCATGAACAATGATATGACGAAGCAACTGACGTCTGTAGTTCACCTCCGCAGCTTGAATAATTCCTTGATCAAGAGGCTGGATTTCAGATGTACAATTTGGTGGCAAAAACTAAATTCTTATGTTTGAAAGTTGGGCAGCAATGTGGAATGTAGTATTATCAACAAACATGATAATTTTCTGATTTTCTCTTTTCATTTTAAAATTTGCAGCTTCAATCCATTCCTTAAATATGGCTCCAGTCATCCAAGCATTTTTGTTAAACTTAAAAAAAACTAATAAATTTTTTATCGGCATGTTCCAATAATAAGTGGCTTCAACGGTTCTCCAGTTGCACTGCAAGCAAACATTGCTGTTAAGCAATCTTAGGCTTTTTACCTGCATTGCAGGGATCGTTTTTGGCAACAAGATACTTGGTAGGAATTTGACGATAAAAAAATCCTGTTTCATCAGCATTAAAGATGTTTTTTAGTTCATGCCCTTCAATGATTGTGGGCAACTTGGTTTTCCAGTCTGCAGCTGCAACATGATCAACATCAGCAGACTCTCCACACAGAAATTTGAACTGGATCTAAATCTATGAAGCCATCCATTATTGGCATGAAAATTTTCACAATTTAACATTGTGGCTATGTCCTTAGCCTTTTGTTGCAACATTGGCCCACTTACTGAAATTCCATTAGATCGGCACAGAAGGAAGAACTCATAAACTTTCGAATTCAGCTCATTTCCTTGACTATTTACACGTTTCGATGCATGTGATGCATTTGACTTCCAGGCCTCCAAAATCTTCTCACCATTTTTGTTGATGTTAGCCACAGTTGACTTGGATATTCCAAACTCAATTGCCAATTGGCGACATGATGCTCCATCACTTTTAATCCTTTTCACAATTTCCACTTTTTTGCTCAAACTTAACTCATTTAATTTACGCTTTGCTATTTTCTGCACCTTCTTGACACAAAACTGAAGGGTAAATAGTGTTCTAAGGGTAATCTTTATGCACCTTGAAAGCGTTAAAAAAATTACTTGTCTGGTGACTCTTTTTTGACCATTAAACTGTCAGGCATAAAATGGGTTTTCAACTAAAGGGAGCAGCACAGGATGTTTACTTTTGTCAGAGAATTTCCTGTTTGGGGAAAGGGAGTTGATGAAGCTTATGTTGTACAGTACATACTGTTCCAATGACATTTTGTAATGTACATGTACAACTTTTGAGGCTCTTCTATCATTGTGGTGCATGAAAAACTGTCCAAATGCCGAGTTATTTAGTGTCCAACTTGGAGAGGGTAACCCTAATGTTAATTTGATGGGAAACGTTCTGTGCATAGCAAAAGTGTCAAACATGACTTGGTGTCTAACTTGCATAGGTGTCCAACTAGAGGAGTTTCACTGTATATGGTTTCCTTTGAGGTTGTACATATAGTATCTCTTATTGTCATCATCAAAAGAAGAAAACAACACCAAAGAAAGTATCCCTTGTTAGACCTTGAATGTTGCTGATGAATTGGTTAAAAAATTCTAAGCAAAAATTGTTCAAAGGTTTTGCGAGGTAAAACGATGTCTAACAGTAACAGAATTTCTTAGACGATACCTTCATAGTTTATACTAATGTAAATGTAAGTTATCTTCTCTGTAGTATGAATGTATTGAGAGCCACAAAGCCTTTTTTGTGGTAGTATAATCGATGCCATTTTAAAGTAAAAATAATTATAGTGATGTTACATTGTTTGGATTGGGCTTTGCTAAGCCATATTATTGTGCTAAAATAATGCCCAGTATAGTCTGAACAGGACGTGGTCTCATTATACATCTAGATTAAGCTAATGCCCAGTGATCCGGATTTGTAGTGAAAAATAAGAACAGGCAAGATTATTATACTGAAAACCGTCATTTGTTATCAGTCGCTTAACTTAGCGAAATTGCTCACTTTTCTTAACTTGATATTTGATGTTTCGATATAGCACTATCAACCGAATATACATAGAGCAATTTGTGTGAGTGCCACTTATATGAAGAGCTTTCCTAGAGAAGTTTCAATTACACACACTCATCCCCTAACCCGTTGTGAATTACATTTTTAAGTAGTCTAATATCGAGAACACTAATGAAAAATATGCTTTAGTGCTTGCGGAGATAAATCGTTTATTCCGTTGAGGGTCTCAGGTTTTCAGTTTTAAAAAATGAACATAATTAACTGTTATTCTGTGAACTAAATTGCTTTCCTTTAAAATAGTGAACACTACAATTTTTATTATGCAAACACTAGGCAGTTGTCTTTACTTTACCATGTATTATAAATTATGGCAATTTTGCTGCATGCTTTCTGATCTCTAAAATGGTCATGAGCGAAATTGTTTTTGCCATTCAATATTCAGATAGAATTACGGTATACCAGCTTGTTGGTTTTTATCCTAAACTTAATGAAGATGAAGTAAAAATAAAGTATGGATGAAGTAGAGATTTGCTAGGTAATTATCAAAACAACTCAACCATCCATGTATGTTCCAAAAGAGTAAAATCTACAATCTAAATTTCAAGTATTGCTATGCAACATAAAGCATGATTTTTATGATAATTGTAAAACAAACTGTAAACGCAAACAATGAAACTGATTAGAACGGCAAGCGAATGAGCGTCATTCCGATTTTGTGCATTTCTGCTCAAGGATACAGACATCAAATGTCTGGAAAACGAAACGAGAATTGCTTTGTTGTATAGTTCCGCCTATAGTACAATGCATTTTTATCAAACTGAAAATCTTATACATGTACATAGTTTGATACTAAAAATTATTTTGAATTTTTCTTTCTGTGCAATTACAATTTCAAAAGGCCAAGAATGGCTTTTTATTGATGTTTATTGAAAATATAATTAAACCCAAGAGAAGACCTTGTCTGCAAGTTCAGTTCTGCAAACTGAGCTACATCTTCTCAGCATGCAATTTAAAATTATACTTTGATAAGCACTGATGGAAACCTCTG
>JAQIXS010006248.1:0-11051 GCA_034700785.1 Rossiulus vilnensis | reverse complement strand
CACCCAAAAATTAAATACGCATTGATATGACGCTAAAAGTAGGACGGTATGACCCCCTCGGGAGGATGTCAACTGGTGCGTCGTCTGGTTTCCATATCTCCCCCCCCCCAATATTGTAGCCCAGAGGTGTGTGTGTGTGTGTGGAGGGCGAGGAGAAATATGCCAGATATCAGCATAAATAAATGCACGGCGATGAATTTGCCAATTACGATTTTGCGGATGGTGTTTTTTTTTTTTTTTGGTTGGGTCTCAGGAGGGGAATTCTCGTCGTCCCAGGTGGACGATTAATTCGTAAAACGAGGTTTTAAGTGACCCGAATAAGCAATGACGTTTGAGGGGAAGGGGGGGAGGGGATAAGTGGTCCACGTGTCACGAAAAACCCCAGCGCCATCTATAGGACGCGTTTGACGAAACGAGAGACGCAATGCGACAAAACAAGAGGCAACCGAGGAAGATTTTGGGGCGTCTACTATTTAAAATAAAAAAATAAATAATTAAAACAGTTTCCTAAAATGTCCAAGAATCAAAGCGGAAGAACGGGATATTATTAGCATGGTAGCCGTGGAACGTAGCCTCGTCCTTTCCGTATCCATGACAACCACCTGAATTTCATTGTTTTTTATTTAAATGGCCGCTCATTCGATGGCCTTTAGATTTTACGTCCAATTTCTCGTTCACTGCATAACGTGTAAAGAGTTTTTTTTCCATCATCAATTGGCTCAAAATTTTCTTCCTTTCTAAAATAATCTGACCCGGTGACCTTGAATATTTGTTGTTAGTTTATCATATACACGCATCAGGTTCAATTTGTGTTAAGCTTCGTCGATGCAGTATTATCCCTTTCCTCGAGTTACACGTACATTATATTGTTAGGCTTATTTCTAGCTGTTACCTCGAGCGAAGATGAGTCAATATTACCCACACGTACACGCGCACGTGCGTTTATGCGTACGGTTGTTCGGTATATGCGTTATGTTTGATCAACTGGTCGTTCGTCGGCGTCGTTTCATCCTCAAAATCGCCCTTTTCAGTTATCCATGTTTGTTATTGTTTCTCATCAGCGTGCCAATAACCTCGACAAATCAAATAATAATAATAATAAACGACTGACTGGCGGCCGAATTTAATCGCGATCAAATGACGTGTACGACCTTCTTCCATCCGATGATCTTCCTAACGATGTTTTAAAATATTTCAGTCACTATTTTAAGTTACGGGAAATCAAATGCACGCACACCGCACGTGCAACTCGGTGTAGCGCGGAAAATGACCAATTGGACCTCAAAATTAACCCGATCACACGTGCACGTATAAGTACGCATTCGACCCCTTCCCCCCCCCCTCCCTCCCTCCCTCTCCCCCAAATTCACTATGCATGGCATTACCAACACGTATCTTAAATTCGATGCCACTATCGGTCATTTAATATTCCATTCATACTCAAAAAGGTGCCCTTCTTAATAAACGCCTAAATAAACTACCTGGAATCATAACCAAAACCATCGAGATGAAATTACTCCACTCACCCCATATTCTCCCTGGTTATACGTTTAAAACCCTGATCGCGAACCCTCCTTCGCCCTCCCCCTTCCCCTTGTCGTGGCCAACTTACTTTGTGTAAGGTATCCCTTTGGGGGGGCGCTAGGGTCTCCAATAATTCGTAGTACACGTATACAACTTACACTTATCGCTCTTCATTATAGCTACATGTATAACCAACATCCTCAAACTAGCTGACAATATATATATATATAGGTTTAAAAAAAAGCGAAATTACTCTGTTGTATACGTTCAATGAGAATGAGATTGAGATTGAGAGAGAGAGAAAGAAAATGGTTTAATTAAGGACGAAAGATGACCTCGACCTCTCGACCTACGCATTTTCCATTTAATCTTTAATGGTGGCGAAATTGCTTTTCCCCGTGCAAAAGGAAGACAATGAGAAAAGCTAAAAATAGCCAACTTTCACCGGGATTATTATTTATCAGCGCTTTCGATCCACACGCTCGAGACCTCCCGTTGACCACTCCATTCCATTCGAACGAACGAACGAACGAACGACGACGGACGAAGCTAAAGGTTATCCGGGGGTCACGCCGCTCAACTCGCATACATGTAGTCAATGGGTTGCCCCAAAACTCCAGCTCGATTAAACGACTAAGAAAAACTTATTCCGACGATGTCTTTCTTCTTCTTCTCCTCTTCGTTTTCCCCCCCCCCCTAAATTTATAGCAAATTATGTTTAATTATACTTCGCAGATGACGAATAGCTTTAGCTATCCATGGAGAGACAGAGAGAAAACAAAAACAGCAAATTGTCTCCACCATTCCATAGCGAACTGACATGGTACGCAAATGCTGCTCTACTATACACGTACAGTAGTCTGTTCAAAACTAGAATAGACGGAATCGAAACCAAATCAGAGATATATATTCAGCTTATAGATTATGCCTTCCAGCATTCAATGAGCCGCACCGATGCCCAACGGATGACGGAGAATCAGTCATGGGACACGAATGATTAACCGCGAAAGATGCCCTTGCATTCTATTGGAATTCCCAGTGTACTCTAGTTTTGCACAGACTACAAATGCGTGTCGTGTAATTACCAATAATAATATTTAAAATAAAATAAAAGAGCGAGTCGAGTGCTCGAGTCCAGTTACTTGACTAATGTAAGTAAGGCTTGCCTTTATCGTTTTTTTCCGTTCCATGTCTATAGTCAGATCAACAAAAGAATAGACTGAGCCTTAACCAATCAGAGCTAGTGAGCTTATAGATCGCACCTTATCGCCTAATCGACGCCAGTGTCCACCGACGGGAAATGAGCCATAGAACAGAAAAGAATTCCCAGTCGATTCTTTCGTTGATCCGACTATAGTCTAGTGTCATGGTCGCATCCGCATTATTTCTTAACATCTAAAAACAAGGATGCTGATAATGTTAATAAATCAACTATTAAAATGCCATTAATAAAGATAACGAATGAATGAGGGGAAGGAAGAATGAAGTTCGTCCTCCTTAATTACCGCTAGTGTAGAAAGGAGCCCGGAAGTGCAAGTTGGAACAACAACTGCACGTACGGTACATGTTGTATATTAGGGTCAACCAGAAACGGTATGGGACGAAACGAACGCATTAAATACAGCGGATGAAAAAAAAAAAAAAAAAGAAAAACCACCTGCGGAATCGCTAATTTATGGCCGAAATTCAAATAAAAACGAGTCGCCTGGTAGGCTATATATATATATATATATAGGCCTACAAAAATGTACAAATGACAGATTGGGGCTTCGATGAGTGCATTGAGTGACATACACTTTTAGTACACGCGTTGTGTTTAGGAAGCGGAGTGCAGTTATAATAACGAACGCCTTTTTTTATACGCATAACGATTCATTCATTTTTGAGCGGTTTAATTCATAAAATAATTGGACATCTAAAAAAAAGCAATGGGCGTGGAGGGTGTTCGCTGGACATATCTCAAGCTGCTATTGCTGGTGGTGATGGTGATGGTCATCCTGGAGTCAACTTCGGTCCGTGGCGTACCATTCGGACACGGAAATGACGTCAGCCTGAGCGACAAGCAACCGGTGGGGGTGAGTCTTGTGACTTGATTTCTTATACATGTACACGTATTTAACGTCCACCTTAAATGTGTCCATTCTAAGTTCCTTTATCTTGAACGTAATTTATATAAGTTGTTGAAAATATGAATTTTTGGTAGATGTCCAAACAAGGTTCAGTCGAATGACACTTAAATCGTAACGGAAAAATACACTTCACATTTTAGCATGAATTTAGACACATCGTGTACATTTTTACTCATCGGCCCTTTTCGAAGTTTCAAATTACTGCGTGTCTGAAAATTACGTCGAATTTTTTTTTAATTTCGTCATTTTGTTTAAAAAAAGTAACCAAATCACGAGTTCATTGAGCATTTACAAAGATTTAAAAAGTAAATTATATAAATAATTAACTTGATAAAAAAAATACCTCTGCTGCTTGATAAAATACCCCAATCTGTACTGGTTCCAAACTTATGCTTTATTTGGGTATAATTTTTTTCGTCGATGTCCGCAAATTACGGTAGTAAAGTCGTTTGACTAGGAGACACCCCGTATTAAGGGCTCGTCTGGGTACCGAAGGATATATTACGAACACTATGTAAATTATGTTTATGTTCAACGTCTTAAAGCTCGAAGAAAGAATTTATGGATACCCTGTACGCGAACGCATTCAATAGTACCCAGAGCGCCACCTATCGGGTGAATTAGGCAGTTACTCATCGAATCTAAGCCTTTCGTATTAATCAACTATCGAGAGATAGCAGTAAATAATTAACCCAACTTTAATTATACCCTGGTAACCCTGGACGCACCACACATAAAAAATTACAATAGTTAATTTTTATGAAAAAAAACCTTTTTTTTTTTGCTGGATTTGCGACTGCGGATTGAATTTATGGTTAAGTTTTAGTTGTTTTTTTCGTCTTCGTATCTTTCGTATTTTTATTTTAATATTAGTGCGTGTGTATATGCTAAGACCATCCTACAATTATTCGCGAAATAAAAATCGTTTCAGGTAAAAAACGAATTGCCAGCAGAGGGTAAAGATAATGAGTTAGGTAAGACACATATCCACGCTAGAATATAAAAATGGGATTGAGATTTCCTAGCCTCTTTTGAGTAGGCGGCGTTATTTCTACAAACCTTCAAAACTCAACAGAATTAAAAATTAATAAAGCGGCCTCTTAGAGGCTAGGAAAGCTTTCACTTATGCGTTCGACTTGCTTCGGGTTTTTTAAATTAATTCCGTTTCAGAACCAGAAGAGGAAATCGAAGAAAATCCAGGTAAAAATACAATCCAGTTTAAATGCCCTTTGGCCAGTTGCACCAAATGTCCAATTAAAATTCATCGTCAACACTAGGGAGCTAGTAATCGGCGATCCAATTTGCTTCGAGAATAATTAGCCTATAGTTGTTAGGATGCGTGCATCTACCAGTTTTGTTTTATCATTTTTCAATTTTTAAAATTAAAAAGTAGATATATATTGCTTAAACTATATTACCAACCATTTATTATAAACACAAAAGAGTGGTCCTATTTTATTCGTACTCTCACAAATTAAAACAAAAAATTAAAGTAATAAAAGTGGAAATTTTCAAATTTGTAAAACTCGTTGTGTAAATAAAAATAAGTTAATAATAATGTTAGTATTAACTAAAATAGACTATTACAAATCTATTGGATCTTATAGTTGTTGTTTTTATTTCCGAAATATTCAGTGGCAATTAAGTAATAAAAGAATGAGCCAGGAACGAATTATTCCTAAGATCAAAATATTTTCGGTTCAAACGTCTGTCCCCAGAGGTCGCTGCGTGCTTACACAAATAGACACACAGCGCCATCCGTGGGTGCATAAGAAATCCATCGACAAACAAATCCTAAATAATGTATCGCATCTAATTGATTATTAATTAATTTAATTAATATTTTAGGATATTTCGAAGGTGACATTGCTGGGATCGACGGCAACCAATTAGACGGTGTAAAAACGCTCGTTGTTTAATTGCTCACTAAATTCAATTCAATCAAATTCGATTAATTCGATTAACATTTCGATTTCGTAACATTTTCAATTGCAGAGAAACGCCATCATCGATTCGGCGAAAACGTGGACGGACGGAATTATTCCTTACGTGATGTCATCGAAATTTAGTAATTATGCAAATTCATTGAAATGAAATTAAATAAAATGGACTACGATCTCGAGACTCGCGCCTAAATTATACATTATAATTTCACTTATAAATCTATATTATACAAATATACGTAACATAAATTAATCCGTAAAAGAAAAAAAAATGCGTTTGATTTGAAAAATCCTGGAAATATTTCATCGGATTAAAAAGCCCAACGTCAAAACGAAATGTTTCTTCATGCTTACAACAAAAAAAAGCGTGGGCAATTTTAAACCTTACAATAATATTATTGATATATCATTATTATTTAGCATTTAATTGGTATTTATTTAAGGATGGATGCCCATCTGAATCACTTCAGAAAGTAAAATAAATGACATAAGAGTAGGTTATATATACTTGACTTTACTGAGGTACTTTTTTTTTTTCTAATGAATTCGGAGTTTTGTTTAAGATTGACTCCGCTCTTGGAAAGTCATTAGGGTTATATTGAATGAGTGCTGCGCATTCCTGATCGAACCTAAACAGACAGCACTCCACGCGTGACAATCGTAAACTAAACAAATAAAAGATGTTTCGTTTGTTTTACCTGACTTTATTTTAACTTTGAATTGTTCTTCTTCGACTTCTCGATTAATGTTTCGCAGCGATCGAATTCCATTGTTCTCGGTTAATTCTTTCCGTTCTTAATTAAATCGCAGGTTCCAAAGAGCGCCGTTCCATGGAAAGTGCGTTCGAAGAATATCGTCAGAAGACGTGTTTGAATTTCGTGCCGCGAACCAACGAACCCGATTTCATCGTTATCATCAAAGGAAAAGGGTGAGACGTCGTGAGCAGAGCACTCTTCATTCGTATCAAACATTCAGCCCACACACACACACGATCACACGATCACACGATCTTCCAACACCACTCGACTCGATCGAGGGCTCAAAAACATGTAACTTAATTTGCAGCACAACTTCCGTGACGGAAACGTAATTGATCCAAAAATTAGCCTCCATAAAACATTAACGCCTGCCTTGGGTCACCGGGCCTGGTTTCTTGACCTGCGGACGTCGGGTGCTGCCATCTAGCGGCTCCCTCGCTTGGCTTTTTTTTCATTTTTTAATGGGGACATTTGTTGCCCATGCAGCACGTACGATGACGTTCACTAATGGCCAAAGGGGTGGATCACTTTTATATCAGCTTCGAGCCATGTTCAATGCCAAATATGCAAACGAGGTCAGGTGACTGCAAGAACATGTGCTCAAGTTCAAATGCCAGTGGTCGACCGTGTCATTCCATTCATACGTAAGATTTGTCATTAAGACTCACAGAAATACACGTACGTGTCTCTACGTACCCATATAGTTGCACTAACTATAGTACTTGATACGTTTTTTTACAATCATTATCTAAGATATCAAATATAAGGGCTCCTTCAATTATCAGAAACTAAAGTTCGTACCCAAGTAACACAAAGTTGTTGGTCCGTGGTTGGCATGCCAACGAAAACCCAATGCATACCATAAAAAGCTAATGGACTTTTTTACCTTCAAATTGACATCCATTTTACGTCCAATGTATTTGAACAACCACATATTTTTAACACATACATGAACTACATCATAAAGCACAATTACAATACACTACATACGTTGAAAACTCCGTGACTAACATTAGCGGGGAGCGAACCTACAACCCTTGACGCAAGAGAGCAGCACCCTAACTTTCAGCCATCTGGTACAGATGTAAAGTACTGTAATAAAAAGTGCCCAATGGTTGACTAGTATTTGTTGGCCTTATTTCTCAAAAACTTACATACATTGCAACATAGTTTAAAAAGTATTCTAGTCCTAAATTACAATTGTTAAAGGAATATTTCGATAAAAACGTTTATTAGGCGGTCGCGTTATTGCCGGTTTCTAATAGCCGAACTCGGTTATAATTAACGAGCTTCAAGGGATTGACAATTTGGTCGTTACAACCGTTACTCGTTATATCCGTGAAGACATAAATCGGCCATACAATTAGCAATTAATAATCAGTAAATATACATTAATTGGAATGATAAGTATTTGAAGTGATTTTACATACGAACTGCAATGTAGGCCTATAGTTGCTAGCATTTTTAATGCTTGGAAACCTCTAAACATGGGCCAAACGTACATTTGATAATATTTTACCAATCGTATCACAACCAATCGTATACCAACATCCGTTACACGTACTTCTGCCTATGGTTTGCCAACAGTTGGCAACCAACCATTTACCAACGTTGGCCCAACGTACAGATGCCAATGCCAACCTCTTGCCACTGATTATCCAACGTTGGCCCAACGAGTCTGTTACTTGGGTAATATTACGGTAGGGGACGGGGTTAAAGTATTGAAGTACACGTGTTACATTTAATTGGGTGTTAATTACCACCTCCTATCTCCTGAACCACCTGGGTGAACACCCAACTATAGTATAATGTATTAAACTGACCTGCATCATCGCTATTAATTAAATTGGAGTTTCTCATTAGTTTTCGTTGGCAATATTTTTTTTTTTTCGTATTTCAGTTGCTATTCGCAAGTGGGTCGCAAGGGCATCGGCGGACAGGAAGTGTCCCTCGGGAGCGGATGTCTCACGAGGCCAGGGGTCGTCCTGCACGAACTGATGCACGTGGCCGGATTCTGGCACGAACAGAGCAGGGCGGACAGAGACGATTATGTCACCATCAACTGGAAGAACATCAGGAAAGGCGAGTGGGGGAGGGGGGAAGAGCTCTTCCTGGAGACGATAACAACAGCAACACAACTGAAGAGTTTCAGAGAACACTGACAATGGAAGCAAACAGTTTAAACCATCCTTAAGAACACATCCACCTGCGTTATTATTTATTTTTTAACAAGTTTTTCGTCAAAAATATATCAACTTTTCCCAAACCTTTATCACGTTTGTTTGTTTGTTTTTTGTAAAAAAAAAAATGTAACGTTACATGTTGTTCTACGACTATAATTACATTTGCTTTCGGAGAAACTCCATACATAAATCTTACAAAATCTTAATGACATTTCTAAGAATATGGCAAGTTTTGGTAAAATCTCCATAAATTTAGTTAAAAATTCAATAACGTTTAGATAAATCACTCATGTAAGAACTTAATAACTTATTTAAACAAGTGCTTCACTGACCTGTTTTTTTTATTTATTTATTCGATGTCATCCAGGTATGGAGGTGAACTTCAGCAAGTATCCGTGGACGGAGATCCAGCACCTGAACGAGACCTACGACGTCACTTCCGTTATGCACTACGGACCCTATTCGTTTGCCCGGAATAAGCTAACGAAGACGATCGAACCCAAGGACCCTTCTTACGATCGTCTCATGGGCCAAAGGGACGGATTCTCAAACAGCGATGTGCTCAAAATCAACAAGTTGTACGAATGCGACAAAAAAACGAACACAGGCAACCGGAAACTGAATAAGAAGAAGAAGGAAGAGAAAGAAAACAAACTCAAGAGCTTTTTCACTTCCCTTTGGCAATATCTGTCAAAGGCTCGCAACGCGTAGTCGCGAATAAATGGCGCCATTTTAATATCGCCACCAGGTGTTGTGGGTGGCAAAAACAGGCACGCAGTTGTATTTATTGGTGTTTTCTTACCTTTTTTTTTACAGTCAATGTGACTTTTTTTTCCCCATAAATAAATCGTTTCTTTAAAGCAGAGTTTATATACACGCATAATATTATGTGCATATTATCCGTACAGACTCAAATGTCCTCCGCATTTATGGTTTGCTCATCAACGAAATAAACTTACGGCTTATGCATGCTCTAACTACGTTGTAATGTCCTGTACAGTACATTTTATAATTGCCCGTTAAGAACCGAACAACTTTCGACAGCAATAGGATGCTTTGAAAAGTATGGCCTGTACCGACGTCGATCGCACATTTTCATTAGGTTTGGAACGAATCTTCTGCCGATGGTTTTTCTCCAAATGGTCTCATCGCATATCGCATTTCCTCCTCGTCGATACAGCACTCGACCCGTGGTTATATTCTTCAGCAATGATCTCGAACAGAGGTTCGTTTGTTTTCCATCAATGTCGGAATAATACATGATGGACGAGAAATAGTCTGCCCTAGCTCCATATTCCAAAAGGTGGCCGACATGCCAGTCGGGCAGTCACCCCAGAAGAATGATGGCGGCGATGGAGTTTTTAAAACTATCTGTCGCCATTCGCCAAAAATACTCATCAATCTCATCAAATATAGTTACATGTAGTGTCGTTTTACCTGAGCCGGTACGCTGTTGTTCGTATCTTCTTTCGGGGGAGCTTTATCACCCACTTTAGGGATATCTGTAATCATCGATGTATTATCCGTCAAAGCGATGACATTCAGAACGTTAAAAGAACATTTATCCACAATTAACATTCGGTCAATCTCATTTAGTCTTATTTTTCATTGCTTTGAACTGCCTTAGTCCTTATGCATGTACAAACCCTGAGCAAGTTTCCTTAAAGTCTCATTATCAACTCTGTCCTTAATCCAGGTATCGAAATCTTTGTAGGAAGAAAAAAAAAAGCTAATTTTAAAATGCGATAGATCTTTAGGCAGAAAGTCGGTAAAATTCTCTCTGAGGTAGCGAATTTTTTGGGAAAGAAATTGGTCCATTAAAAATTGAAAATAATATCGATTACGCATGCAGTAATTAAAAAACTCGTTTTGTAACAAATCAGCATATTATGCAGGACGTGGGACTAAACGTAGCTCTTAAAAATCGTGTACACCTGAATGCGACTTCAATGGGACTTTGTCGACTACTGGCTAACGTTCAATGAATCTATAGGTGATATGTCGTAGTATTATGTTCCATTAATTACATTATGCTAAATGAGGTGGGTCATTCCTGAAAACTTTACAAGTAGTACATGGGGGGAGGGGGAGGGGGAGGGGGGGGGGGGGGAGCGTTCGTCTTAACACTTTAAACCGAACGTTAGCATTCTGGTAAATGTATTTTGAAAGCGTAAATTTTGTATACGAAGATTTTGAATTTATTTCTTCCATAGTCGTATTAACTCGATAGAACCTCGATCCTCGATCCTTTTCTGTCAACGTGACTGATTTTCTAGCGTTGGATAGGCTACTGGTGTCGATTAAGGAGTGACTCTCATTCTGAGGGAAGACGCTCTTGGAAAAGGCTCTGTCAAATGTTGTTTTAATCCGACTATAATAACATTTCAGAACAGTTATATTTTTGTACCATTGTAAACACATAATTCCCCATTTAATGTATACACGTTGGCCGATGTAGTATTAGAAATGCACGTATAACTTCCACAGTCTATGATGCAACAGCAGAGCCAATGA
>JAQIXS010006247.1:0-11052 GCA_034700785.1 Rossiulus vilnensis | reverse complement strand
GTAAACTCACGCCATAATTCTTTGGATTGAAAGGCTTCACGTTAGGACTGCTTTAAAAGGTGCATGTAAACGTAGTGTAAGTCACATGAATGAAGTTAACCAAGAATGTCTTAGTTTGTAATTGAACGAATCGAAAGACACGTTTAGCATCACTTTCCTGTACCACTTCAAATAGTTTTAGTCGCATTAATATTCCCAGAGACGTACAAAAAGATTCTCCCTGCATGGAAGTTGCACGCTTATAAATTTGCAGGTAGGCTTCAAAATTATCCTGTTCTGCTAGTGCAACACGTTGTGGTGTTCCAAGGCTATTCACATAGATCGCTTCCAACGTATCTTCCACCCCGTCAGAGGTTATTGAATGGGATTTGCTAATGCAGCAATATTTACTGAAGCCAGCCGTTTTTTTTCGCATTCCATGTTACATGTATTTGCAATTGCAACGAACGCAAGCCCACGCCTGCCCTGCCTCCTACGTAAATGGTACATAGGCCTATGCTCTCTTTCTCTCCGTCTTTGTGTTCATCGCACCCAAAATAGTTCCAATAACGTTTAAGCGTCATTTAGGCTGGAAACGGGAATCCTCCACAACTGTGTGGGCAGCGAACTCCGTGAAAGGGCCCTTGCGCTGATGATGCCTTCGAAATTCCAGTGACGTGCCCTTGGTAATTTCTTCAACAAGAACACGAAACATACCAAAGATGCACTCGGCCTATAATTTGTTTCTGGAAAAAAAAAGAACAACTGACAAATTTAGTATTTTTCGTGTTCTTGTTGAAGCATAAGTCGCTTACGGTTTCTTGGTTTTCCAATCCATCACAATGCATACATTAATGTAATTTCAGCGAAAAATGTATTATAGGCTATTTGTTAAAATGAGAGAAATGCTATGATGACATGAAGGTTCGCTAATTTCCATCAGGGCCTGAAATGTATGAAGTACACTTGTTGGAACGTGTGCGCTTTCATAATCCATTTCATTTATTCAACACTGTATGGTGTGCAAGAAAAAAATAACGAAAAAAGTACATTTTATCGAACTTGGATTAAAGCGATTAAACGAGTTGCCTTGGATACTGCGCGAATTCCGTAACAAGGTTCTCATTAGCATTTCTACGTATTTAACAGTCTTTCTCGTGCGAAAGATTGAAAGAGGGTAGTTTTTTTTAGAGGTTGAAAAACTGCTGTTTGAGTGGCAACACAACTCGTTTAGGGGACGTCCTTCTTTGGTGGTAGCACGTACCCCGTAACACCATAGAAAGGTGTTACGCATCCGAATTGGCTGTCATAGACCCACTTTTTTTGTTTGGAAATTGCGAACTATAGGAAAGCAAATCCTTTGATTCTCAAAATATCTTTCTAACGCTCTGTATCTGGATCATGTTTGTGCTTAGCGCTTCCCTCCATTAATAGATATAAATAGGCAAAGTCATCCTTCGTTTGTGTATTTACGTTGAAAGCGAAAATAGCTACTTCAGCAACAGCTTTTAAAACGTTTCGAGATAAAAATGGGTTTGGTAACCACGTGTTTCGATTTGAATGCAGCCTGCCGCGATAACGTTCAAAAAACGACAAAAAAAGGGTAGTTGGCTGCTCGTTATTAATAGTGTGTGACCCAGGCGCAGGAATTTTCGTAGTCTTCACGCTCCGAAGTGATTTCGGAAAGATTTTTTTTCTTTGTTTAGGAATGGTTGACCGGGCAACAACTAGTTGACTGTTAAAGCACATTACCCCCTTGAGAAGAAGTGTGTGCCAAAAAAGCAAGCTAAAATGGGAAATTTTTAAGGAAGCCAGTTCGTGATTTTTTTGAAGGAATGAGAAAGAATATTGCCGCTATCGAAAGTAGCACAAATTCAATTTGCCTCGTTCTCGATAGTTGGGAAGAAGGATTCGCGATAATTGCCGTGCCAATGCTACGTTTCGTTTTGCACTTTGAAAGGGGTGACAAAGTTAATATTATTGTTCAACTGACACGCGTCTTTATTCGGCTATCATAACCACTCAGGATTCGGAAATAAATAAATGCTCCTTTCAAATCACTGATATTGTTCGAAAGGGAAATATGGCGACGCCTTTGCTATTTATGCAATGCAGATTGTAATTCTTAGAAAGCATTGGCAAATAATTTACGAGCGTCACTTCGTTTAAAGTACGCCATTTTCACTTTATTTAAGTAAATGCAGTGGTTTTGATAATGAGGGAAGCTGGCAGCGCGAAACAACGTTAGTACGTTTTGTTTAAAAAAACCTAACCTCACAAACTTGTATAAGTGCATGTACGTTTATGATAAATAAGACGACTGTCCTACGATTAGAAGATAGTCCCAGTTCTGAAACATCTGCGGTAGTTCAAACCAGGCATTGCGCATACCTGAACGCAGTTCCTTGTAAATTGACTACATATGAGTATCCACGTCCTGTGAAACCTAATACTGCATCTGATGTTTTGATCAGCAGTTCTCCACCTATGAAAATCGTCGAATTGCGTTGCCAGTGCTCGAATAATGTCACTCGATAAGCCTGCCACGATAAAACGCGCGTATCCTTTGAAGGAATTTGGGTTACGCGAAAATTGCAGAAATGCACACGAGTGGACTATGCGAAAGTGAAGCAGGTTGACTTCATTTTTAGACGTGTTGGTGTAAATGAATTCAAGCGGGGCTGTCTACTTTCGCGCAAGAAAGTAGGGTTAAATTCGGTAGGCGTTTGGCCGACGTCACGAGCAGCGTTTTCAGACCGCGGACTAAAATACGAAAGGAGAACACGAACAACATTAAAGGGGTTGATCGAGATACATGATTTGCTTTATTTTTATTCGGGGGTAGAGGCGGTGCGAATGGGGGGTTCGAACGGGAACGCGAACATTCGCAAACTTGTGCATTGTCCTTTTTTTACGTTAGGCGGTTTTTCACACCCCCTTCCTCGTGCCATATTTAATTGGATTACATTAAGTAGGTCTCTTCCTCTTCCTCCACCATTTTTGAGGATAAAAGTTCAATCCGAAAAAGGCAAGCGCTCAGCTTGGTGGCAACGACACCACTCATCAATGCGCTAATTAAATAATCCCATATCAAACGTCTGATACACCTACGGAACGCCTAACTCAGCCATGGCTTCAATCAAAACAACCCTTTCATATCGGTTGAACAAATTTTCGCATTGTCAAACAAGCTTTTTGTAATCGGTGCAACTCGAACAAAAGCAAAGTTGTTTTACTTGAAGAGTGGTGTAAAAGTGAAGCTTGGAATTCATTAATTACGCCCTCTTCACTGTTTGAAGTCTATTCTAACAGGGTGTCTACTGGCATGGGAAGTCATGAAATGAAATTCAGTTCATGGAAATGAGATTTACTTTGGGTCATGGGATTTTTTTAAACATTTCATCGATTCACTGTATTCACCTCAAAAGAATCTTCCTGAAATGTACCCATTTTCAGCTGTTTGTTAATTACCAATATCCTGTATTTTTATGCCATCTGCAATAAGTAGGGCATATAAAGTTGCTCTTTGCAATCAGAGGCTAGCTAAATGCTTTACTGTACAGCCAATGGCCGAAGCTACCACTTGAACAACAAATATTGCATGGATGATATCACATGATAACATCCTCATCATCTTGAGCTTCTGACTGAATGCTAGCTGACACTGGGCCACTCATACTCACTCTGTTGTGATGCCAGTTTTTAACCCTTGAATTTGTTTTCATAATTTGTTTCAAAACGTCTTGATAACACCTACTACATGCTAACTTTCTTTAAAACGTGTTAGAAGCTTCATTTTATAATTGGAATGGACATCTTCTGGAAGTCATTAAAAGGTCACGGAAAAGTCATGGGATTTAGAACACCAAAACCAGCAGGCACCCTGTCTTAAGTGTGAGAATCGCTGCTTCTATAGCTGGGTTCAGAAACGTATTGGTGTTGGCCGTCCAAGTATCACTTGCTCAAACGCGACGTTTCATTTCCCCCTAGACTGGAGAGTACGGTTCGAGACTGTTATTGTGAAACAGTAGAAATTGCGCGTTATATATAATTTGGCTTGGAGGCAAAAAAAAATCCCCTTCCCCGCTTCCTTTTGCGGGGATGGAAAGAAGTCAATGAATCTGGTTCTTCTACTACTTCGAATGAACCGAGGAATGCAATGACAACGAGGAGCAGTGAATAATATGCTGCGGCGGTTCAGCTGGGCCAATGTTAACATACTCCCTTCTCAACTTGTTGGTTCGGTCGACACGGTCATTTCCCACCCCGTTTTTTTTTTTCTCTCTCGTTTTTTATACGTGTGGTTGTTGTGTTTGCAAAAATTCGTTTCTCAGGCATTTGCCGGGGGATCGCCATCGGACCTCCCCATCTCCGACCACCCTTTTCACATTTTCACCCCGAAACACGAGTCTGGAGTTGCTGAACTGGAAAGCGCATCCCTCCTAAGCGCGGAACGTCATTGCTCTCAAGCGGCGTCCATGTTGAGACGTGCAAACGCCCCAATTTTTACTTGGTTTACAGAACACGATCACATTTGGGTGTATTTCGTGAAACCTCACTCCCAAGTTATCACGGCCCCTGCCGCGCTTTTTTTTTTTTTTTTTTGTCTTTCTCCTGTTCGACCGTCTGGCGATTCGCAGCCGTTTTGTGATTCAGCAGCTGTCACATCGATGGCCGAAATCCTTTCGTTTTTAAAGATGCCTGAAATTGCAGAAGCATTATGAGCATTTCTGTTAGTAACTTAACGACGTGAACTATTCTGTGACTCGGTTTCAATGATCGCACGATGGAAAAGTAGCGACAGCGAAGCCTCAAATGCAGGATTGCATGTGCGGATGAAAAGCTGTAATTCTGTCATTGACACCCATTTACGACATGGGTGTATTACGTAACGGTTATTGAAGTCATAACGCAATCGACCACACATTGTACGCCAGTAAAATAATAACCAATTTGGTCAAGGTTTAGAAAAAGTACCTGCGATTGGTTATGCTCCCATTTCAGGACATGTATTTCAAATAATCCCGGCAGCGTTGCTGTTGGTGCAATTGTGCAAAGTTTTCAAATTATTATTATTATTCTACGTGCAACGAGTTTATCAGTTTATAATCTGGATTGAATATTTTTCCAAACGCATTTGCGGTTCTGTTTAAGGCAAATTTCTCAAATGTTCTAACCTCAATGGACATTGATGATAAAATTTAATTGGACGATTGATCACGCGCTGAGTTTTATCCGAAAATAACAATGAACATAGCAGTTTTTATTCCCAATTTGTATCTCTACATTTGTTGAATGCAGCTCTGAACATAAGGAATTTTCGCGATACACCAGCCGGCGTTCGCGATGGCCAAATTAGGCACAATTTCCCTCCATCAAGTGCCAATCCACGCCTGTGGCTGCCATTTGATTGATTCATTGAGGCTTAATACTAATATCGGTAGAATGGAGGGACCTTGATATCCCTCCTGGCACGATCATCGCAAACGGTTGGAGAAAGAAGCACGAAATGCGGGCATTGTGGCATTACATGTGGCTGACAAGCCCGAGGTTGTTGCCACCAAAGACGAAGGCGAGCGAGGAGCATCAGGGGTGAGAGGGGGAGCCCGAACAGGGTACCCCGAAGCACGCCATCAAGGGGAACAGAAAACAAACGAGGTTTCACTCGGTTAAAGCCGAAATTTACATAAAAAATGGTGGTTTACACCGAGGAGGTTGCGCTCGTTCGAAAAACCCTTTTATGAAAATAGATCAAAGTAGCAGATATTTCGGGGGCTTTTTTCTGCCACTCGCTCGCCTGCGCTGAAACAAAAATGCTGGTCATCAACCCAAAGACTCGATCCACTTCCTAACGCGAGAAACAATGCGACCCCCCTAAAGGGTTGAAAGACGAAATAGTTCAGAGCGGCTAACTCCCCCAGGTCAAGGTCAGCCAGAAGGAAGTAGCACTTCGTGACCTATC
The DNA here is from genome assembly GCA_034700785.1 of Rossiulus vilnensis. NCBI lineage: Eukaryota > Metazoa > Arthropoda > Diplopoda > Julida > Julidae > Rossiulus > Rossiulus vilnensis. Next base: position 5,111 of record JAQIXS010006247.1, on the reverse strand, counting down.
CATGACCACATCGAAGCGCTCAAACTAAGGTCATTCTGCAATTAGCAGGCAGGAGATGCCATTCTATTGTCCATCTCAATCTCACGCCACTTCTGCTGCAAGGGCATTGATTTAGTGAAAACATTGTGCGTTCATCCTGACTGAAATGCACGAAAATCTGAAATTACATTTAGCGCATAAATAAATCTTCTCCATGTATACTTTGGTGGATTAGTGCCACAATTTGATATCTCAACTCCAGTGATTGTACTGCGTGGTGGAAACGTCCTCCACTCCACTTTAATTTGATAACAGGCATATTTAAAAGGGTTTAGTCGTGTGGAAGAGTTGCTCATTCTGAACAAAACTGACTGCGTGCTTATTGGTCTTCTTCGGCTGCTTTTAGAAGAGGAAATAATCTTTCATCTTGTTTCAAACTTGTTAGCAGCTCAATTTAACAATGTTCGATTCATGGAAGAACTGGCCCGATTCGTGTGCGAATTTTAATCCTCTTCCGAATTTCGAAGCTGCACTTCCGCCAGATCTTTGTTTACGTTAAGCGATTAGTTTCCGTTAATTGTCGTTAATTCCATCACTGGCTCTGGAGCTTGCGGGCATTGAGAAACACAATAACTTGTGTAAGGTTAATACCATTCAGTCAAATCGCCGCTAACAAAAATAAGAGGTCGTCGATGAAACTGCTTAAAAAGTCCATGATTTGAGGGATAGCGTATTTCAGAATAATAAAATGCGAATCTTTCCCAAGATGTTTTTTTTCCAAGGTAGAGAATAGGAGAGGAATATTTGTTACGTTTTACTAAACCCAAATTACATATATTAAAAAGCTAAATGAAAACTATAATTCTCTTGCCTGGGAGTTTCGGTCATTTCTTGCTTACAGTAAATTGTCAGGACGAAACAGACGTTTCTGTTTGCCCGTAGAAATGTTTGCACCAGAAGACATGAACTGTGCCATCCCGTTATTTTGCTATCTAAGGGGCATCATTGTCAGTTTTTTTATGGTTCTGTTTTGAAGGTACCATGCCTTCATTTTGTCTCGGACTGAGTGATGCCCTAAGCCGAAAATTGTTTACACGTATCTGCGGATCCCGGTGTTAGCATCGCGTCATCCGTAAACGAGAGGCCAAACACTAGAGCAAACACCAGTTTTGCTTCAGCTTTAGACGAATTGTTAACTCGTCCGAACACGATAAACAAACTTTTTCCTTCGAATAAACGTGTTGCTCGTCTGACTGCCGTTTGGCCACGCTCGGCGTCTTCTTCCCATGCGCGAGTGATTGTTCGCTGCTCCCCGGAAGCTTGAACTTCTGAACTGAGCGGACCCACATGCCTCGCCACGGGGAAGGCGAAATGCGAAAACTGCTCCAGTTTTGACCAAGGACAAACGGCACCGAACACCGTTCGGCCTTTGCTGAATCAGGCCCTAGAGAATCGGGCCTTTGCCTCACCTACTTCCGCCTGCGTCTGAACGAGTGTTTTCCTCCTCGAGCTAAGTTGCTAAAAATAACACCGAATGGATATTTGGAAAAGAGTAGGGAACTCCTAGAAACGGGGTTTTCGAGAACGAGTGCAAGCAGGGAACCCAGGGTTGGTCAGCCTACAAATGCTTCGCCAAAAGCTTGCATGCGTGTTTGTCCTTGTTGGTCGTGGCACCCGACCGAACGCCATTAATGTGGTTTTCTTTCAACAGTTTTGATAATTACAGTGACTCGGGCTCAGCGGGCATGGGATGGCAGCATAACCCGCAAGTTCCGCCCCAAGGGCCCCACGGGCCGCAACCCCAGCAGCACCTGAGTGTGGTGACGACCATCTGGGGCGTGTCCTCGGCGACGCAGAGTGGACCCATCAACCACACCTCGTTTAGCGGCGGTGGCAACCCGACGGCAACGTCCATGGCGCCCACGCCGTACAACCAGCAGCAGGGCTTTCCCAGCAGCGGACCGCAGAAGCCATCCTACAATCCTCAGGGCATGTCCTACCGCCAACCCACACCCAACTACAACAGGTACGTTCGATGCGGGTGGTGCAAGTGTTTACTCGCTTGTTGCGTGGAAAACTTGTTGGTCTTCAAGCGTGACATTAGTGGTAGTCTGACAACTAGGTCTCATCTAGTTTGCTGAAGTTGCTTATCGTTCTGGCAGATATGGCACATACATGAAAACCAAATTCATCCCCAAGATAATTCCGGAAGTGAAAAGAAACAGCTATGCAAGCTTGTATTCAGGAACAATTTGTACTGGGAAAAATGACTCAATTTGCAGTTATCAAAGCAAAAATCAATGAATAATTTAAAGGAAATTTAGAAAAGTGGTTTCCCAAGCATAATTGAAGAAAAGTGTAGTCCTTTTTTACATACAGTTCAAATATCGCAGACCTATTGCATGGCAATGTATTTCCTATGACATATATACTTATTTTTAGGAAGCAGATTTTTAATGTTGTCATTATGACATTTAAATTTTTATTTTATCTTTTGTTTTAATGCCAGTTATCTTAAAATCCTCATGATCGTTGGGATAGGTGGATTTTAAGCAAGCCACAGACCATTTTAATGGCGAGGCTGTTTTTATTCAAATCAGTTTTTAAAAAAGGAAATATGTTTCATCTCGATATCAACAACATAACAGCCTAATTTTTACCTTATCTTTTCGATTATCTATTTGCAGTGCTTATGGCGATAGCTGTGGACCAATGGGTGCTTTGTCTCGTTTCAGTGGTTACCCAGGCACCCCTTCCAACATGGGTAACATAATCGGGGCGGCAGGCAATCATGCGCCCACGCCGTCTCAAGACAACCAATTTCAGCCGCAGCAAACCACAATCGCAGCAGCCGCTTTTGCGGCAGCAGCGGCGACAGCTACTGCAACCGCCACAGCGTCAGTGGTAGCGCTGCAGGAGAGGCAGCAGCAAGAGGCAACGATGAACAGTCAGTTTGGACAAGTGAGTTGCAAAATTGCTTTCACTTTTGTAAGCAATGGCCAGGGCAACAATGTGTTGCAATTGAGCACAATCAAGAAAAGCATCCCATCCTTGAAGTTTCTTTAATATTTCAACTGCGTTTGTGCTTTCAGATTCAAGGGATGCAAAACCAACAGTACTCGGGGCAGTATGGGGGACCTCAGGGCCAGCGGATGCACGGGCCTCCCAACATGAGCGGCATGAGCATGCCCATGAACAATGCCATGGGCATGAGCAACATGAACATGAGTATGAACATGAACATGGGTAGCCCTATGAATCCAATGAGCGGCATGAACAACGCCGGCGTGGTAGGCAACAACTCCATGATGAACACTTCGATAGGAGCCAAGGGAGCTGCAATGGGGACCCAGAACCCCACCATGTATAATACGGCGCAGCAGAGGCGAGGTGTGCCCTACCCCACAAATGCACAACAGTTCCTGCACCAAAAGAGGCAGACACAGTACCCGAATGCACCTGCAGCTGTGAACCACGCAAATCCACAATCTCAGGTAAGTATTTTGTCTTTTGAAGGAGAAGGATTGCGAAGCACGGTGATGTTCCTTGCGATTGTCTCCAATTTAAAAGAAGCTTTTCGGCTCCTTTCTTTGCCTTCTAATAAACGCACGATATGTTCCTGTTCCTCACTACCGTTAATATTCAATCTCAAACCTTTGTTCACGATTAATGGAGAAGCAAAGATAATGCCAAGTTGGCAGCTACAAAAATTGGCACCGAATATGTACATTGGCAAGGACAAATGTGCGAACCAGGTTATGGCCATCGTTTGAACGATACCCTAATTATCGCGAATTGCACATTTCAGTCATATCCTGGACCTCAGCAATATGGAAATGCAAGACCGCAGTACCTACAAAATCCTCAAGCCATGCAGAATTCCAACTTTCCCTTGCAACAGCAAATGCGGCCGTCAATGCGACAGCAGGCGCCACCGTACATGAACAACATGAGTGCGCAGCAAAATCAGTATTTCCAGCAAGGGGGGCAGATGAGCGGAGCTCAGCAGAACCAGTACAATCAGCATTTCAACAACCAATTCAACCAACAAGAATTTCAGGTAAGCCTCTCTTTAAGAGAAGTTATTCAACAATGCATGTCAAGAGGGCGCCTACCTGTTGACAATGCAAGCCATACGCAACACTTCCATATGTCTAACCACGCGCTTTGCAATGTTTTCCAGCACCAGAGGAATCTTAGCTATCAACATTCTCCCATTCCCGGAAATCCAACTCCGCCCTTAACTCCTGCTTCAATGCCACCATACCTATCGCCCAATCCAGATATCAAACCCAACTTTCAAGATGTGAAACCGACCCTACCGCTGCCAAGTAAGTTTCATTTACTGAAATAAATCCAGTTATATTGTCAAAATATTCATTCTCGTATTTGCATCACTCATTACAGAAGATGACGAGTTAAGACTGACGTTCCCCGTACGGGATGGCATAGTGTTGGCTCCGTTTAGGCTGGAACATAATCTGGCCGTTAGCAATCACGTCTTCCATTTAAAGCATACTGTGCATCAAACTTTACTGTATAGGTGAGCAATATCTGGCACTTGACTCCTAGCTTCATTGCTTCTGTTCATAGAACAACTGATTAGACTGATTAGCATTTAAAATCACTCTTAAAAAGAAGTCACATTTGCCAGTAACTCTGTACATTATTTTTGCTGACTCTCAACTGGTATGCACATTGTTCAGCATTTGCTAAAAGTTTCGGTTTTTTTCCCAGGTCGGATCTTGAGTTGCAGTTGAAATGTTTTCACCACGAAGACCGGCAGATGAGCACTAACTGGCCGGCGTCTGTGACAGTTAGCGTCAATGCAACGCCGCTCAGTATAGACCGCGGAGAAAACAAGACATCTCACAAACCCCTTTATCTCAAGGAAGTTTGCCAGCCAGGCAGAAACACCATCCAAATCACAGTGACTGCTTGCTGTTGTGTACGTTTGTATTTTATCGTTTGCACGGAAGGCGTTTAGCACCTGATCATAGTGATCACTGATGATGCCTAAAAACGTATATTAACGATATTGCCACGTTTGCTTTTGTTTCCAGTCTCATCTCTTCGTACTCCAGCTCGTTCACCGTCCCAGCGTACGATCAGTGTTGCAGGGTCTTCTGCGG
>JAQIXS010006246.1:0-11052 GCA_034700785.1 Rossiulus vilnensis | reverse complement strand
GCAGGCCATACACCCACTTAGATGCATTCTTCATGGCAACCCCCTCTCACCAATAATTGTTAAATTTACCCTGAGACCTGACCATGACCTGTTTTTCAGGGATTTTATTAAAACTTTCAACAAATTGAGATCCATTCCCTCCTTCGAAAAAATTAGCTTAGAACAAAGTTACTGCCATCACACTGTGCTTAATAGGAAATTTTTTACCACACCTTCAATATCTTAAACGAGACAATAGAACAGCAAAACTAGTAGGAGGGCATCTGGCGCTAGACAATACCAAATACTTTGTTGACTTGACTACTAAAACCATCTCACCTCCCCCTAACTGGACGCTCCCCGATTCATTGCCGAACTACCTACGTGCTTATAAGCACTAACCCCTTTACAGGATCAAATTCAGTCCCTAGCGATAACACTCTTTCCCAGTGCACCAGAAGAACTATCGCGGACCCTAACATCACAGTCCAAACAGCAACAATTAACCCTCCAAAAAACTAACAAGCAAATCCATCACCATTTTAGCATGGAATGTACAGGGAATTAATTCGATTTTGGCTGACTCATTCATTTTTGACACCATCACCAAAAATGACATCGTATGTCTAACAGAAACATGGGCCACATATGATTTCCATTTCCCTTCGGATGATTTTTGCCTGTCCTACATGCATGCCACGAAACTAAATTAGGTCGTGCCTTTAGAGGTATACTGGTGACAATTAATGCAAAAAGATTTAAGATCAACAAAATCACGAAGAATAACCATTTTTGTCAAAGTCTCCATCTGACACATTTTTCTTCTTGTACCTCCTTCATATTAGCAGCTGTATACCTCAAACACTGTGCTCAGGAGAAAAACGAATTCTCCGAACTTTTAAACAAACACAGATCCTTTAAGGTTATCATCACTGGTGACTTCAATTCAAGAACCGGTCTGCTTTGTACATTATCCCCCATTCCTTCCGGTACCCCATACGTAGACAGAACAAAAGCGTCTACTGATAAGACGGTTAACAGCAAGGGTAGATGGCTGATAAATAAGCTTGATGAAAATGATATGCATCTAATAAATGGCAGAACCAGAGGCGATCCAACAGGGTATTTAACCCATTATGATAGTAACACTTATTCAACTATCGATTACACAATCTGTAGCAACAAGGCCATCCACCTGTTACAGGACTTTAAAGTCCTTGATTTACAAAACTCGGACCACTTTCCGATCCAAACCACATTGACTCTAAAAAATCAAACTCTTTCATCTAACATACAGAGACCTATACTTCGACCAAGATGGAGCTCAGATAAGGCTGCGACATTTCATAACATCTTAAATGAGTTTTTAAAATCCTCCGACAACAGATCCCAAAACGACATGTAACGATATTCCCAGCTCACTAACAAAATGGTTATTATGGCTAAGGAACTACAGTTGTTTCCTTCCTGCTCCACGCCACAAATTCGCCGTAGCACTCCCTGGTTCAACAAGAGCTGCCTTATTCTAAAGAATTCATTATCAAGCAGCACCTCCGCATTCAAAAATTACCCAAAATGATCTTACCTTAGCTGCCACAATTCGAGCCAAGCAAGCCTTCAAAAAGGTCTGCTGAGAAACTAAATCCAAATACATTGCGGCGTGGCACGAGAAAATAATGGCAAGCACTGACTCAAAAAGTTTTTGGAATCTGGTGGGTTGCTACAAGGCTGGCGGCAGCAGGAAATTACCAGCGATAGCAAAAGACGTGTGGAACATATGTTTAGAAAATCAATACATCCCGCCACCGAAGATAAAATGACGTGCATCCAAGACTTACCTTAATAACATGAACATACCAATTTCTCACACACCGAATGACGCCCTATACTGGTCTCGCCCAATAACCATGGAGGAACTACGAAAAGCCCAGAAAAAGCTCCGTGAAGGCAAAGCACCAGGTTTTGATCATATACTGCCGGAAATGTTAAAAAACACGTCAGAAACCTTTTGCATAAACCTACTCAATTTCTTCAACTACATACTAGAGACACATGAATTCCCTAACGAGTGGAAAAGAGTTTAAGTCATACCCATATATATGAAAGGTGACGCCAATGACACATCTAACTATAGACCTATCTCCCTGGTCTTTGCCGCAGCCAAATTTTACTTCATAATTATTACGGAAAGAGTAATGGCATGGGTGCTAACTAATAACATTATCCCCATAGAGCAAACAGCCTTCTTAAAAAACAAGTGCACCAGTGACCAGATCTTTACTTGAAATTCACTTATCAAAACTTTCATTTCTAACCCTAAAAAAGCCTTGTACACTTTCATGGCAGACCTATCTAAAGCATTTGACTCAGTTAACCACTGCCTTTTATGGATGAAATTACAAGCATTGGGTTTCCCACCCCACCTTTTAATGAACATCTCCACCCTTTATGCACAACAGACGGTAGAAATTCAGGCCAACGACGGAAACATGCGCATACATAGACTAACTTCAGGGGGTTTTGCAAGGAGACCCCCTAAGCCCTCGACTTTTCATCATTTTCCTGAGTGACTTACCTAATTTTCTATCAAAACTCAAAGGGATGACCCTTCTGAACAAAAAAATTACATGTCTATTGTACGCGGACGATGTTATATTACTAACAACCACGAGAAGAGCTTTATCATCAATCATCAACCACTTTTAAAAATATCTGAAGCTAAACATGCTAGCTTTAAATTTGAAAAAATCTAAAGTCTTAATATTTGCAAGAGGCACAAGAAGATCTTCCAAAAAAAAATTCCTCTTTAAAGGAAAGAAGATTGAGGTGGTAAAGCAATGGAAATACCTAGGAGTACACTTACAATGTAATGGCACATTTCGTAAACATATTAATGGACTGAAATCAGCAATAAGGACCAAAACTAACATATTACTTAGCCTATTTATCAGGAAAAAGCTAAACAACATCCCAACCCACATTAAACTCATAAACTCCTTGTTAACTCCTAGTGTCACATACAACGCCCCCTTCTGGAGCTGAAATTTGAAAGCCTCTTTCGAGGGTATATACGAGCAGTTCCTAAGGAAAACGTTCAACCTTGACAAGTCCACCCCCTGATATATTATAAAAAAGAATTTAATCTCATTCCTATACAAATGCATATCCTAAGACACACATTTAATTTTTGGATTAAGACATCAATTGACAGAACCAGGCCAATGATCACTGAAAATCTTTTCAAACATTTGCTAAGTAAACCCCCTGATAAATTTAATCCTCTCTCCAATTTTATTTCGCTGTTAATGCTTAATCGATCAGCGAACGTAGCCACAAACACACAGCTCAAATCATAGACATGTATTCATCAGTCAAGAAACTAATCAGCAACAATAATAACACCGAAATTTTAACACGCATTGACAATTCCATCCATTTTCCACTTTACAAAGAAATCATGAGACACCCTCTGTCAGCCTGGGACTATTTTTATCTTAACATACCCTTCACCTTTAAAAATTTGTTATCCAACTGCGAACCAGCCCGTACTATATACCTTTTCTAAACAGGCTTTTCGCAACAGATATTGCTGACCTATGCCCCCTATATCTTACCGGATTTCCAAACTGGACCCACCTGTACTTCGCATGCCCAGCCCAACCTATCAGTAAGATTGCAGAAAAAGTACGGCGCAAGTATCAACCACTTTATCTTGAAAACTTCAAAGAACTGTTCACCAACCTAAATGAGCCACTCCTCTGGATAACCAATCGAATAGCCCTTAATTATGCGAAAGCCTCAGATATATAATCTAGCTAACTCTTTTCATCCTCACGACTCTTGTACCAATACATAACGGAGCCCCTGTAAGGGCCAACTTAAGGTGCCCGGGCAATCGGACTGGGCTCAAACCCTCACTCATCTAACTATACATACTCATTTAACTACCCTTACATATGTGTATTTTATTGAAACTACCCCACACTTGAATTAACGATAAAAATTTCAGCCAGAGGGGCATACCCCCTTAGTGCTTAGTGTTTTGTCTTTTGTCTTGAGAGTTTGATATAGTGATACAAGCAACTAAAAGCCAAACTTGTAAAACAAATTCACCACTCATTTTTATTAATGATTATTTGCAGCACTGTTATAAATAAGTTGAAGAATTGCAAAATATTGCCATTGTAATAAATAGACTAACACACATTTTATTACAGTGGTAACATTTAGCAATTCTGTAATTTATTTATAACAGTGGCAATATTTTGCAAACCTGTAATTTATTTATAACAGTGGCAATGTATTGTTGCAAAATTTTGTGGCGATTAATAACATTCCGTGTATAACATGTTTTATAAGTATTGCTAATCAATGCCGTAGCCAACATTTTTTTATAAAAGCTAGGTATACAATATTGCTTTTCAGTTGCCACTCAAAATTTAGTTCTTGGAAAGTTAGGTACTTTCAATAACGTAATTCTCCCTGACTTTCGAGCAAAACCGTAATTTGCCCTGACTTTTTCAGACCATTTTTCTCTTAACTGACTTTCCAGGTCCACATGAACCCCGAATTAATAAAAATGTGTGGTGAATTGAGTGCTTTTAAAGACACGTGCATGTGTATGTTTTCCTGTTTAACAGAGCTTGATGTTCTGGCACTTAGCTCCATTTAACATTGATATTAGCATTGATATTTATGACAACGTTTTGTGACGTCATTCTCCGTCATGTTACGACCGACATATTGCGGTATCGTTTCTTAAGGAAACCGAGGCTTTAGGACTACAGGCCCTCTTATATAGGTGATAATAGCGCCATTTCAAAATTCAGGGGTGCCATAATCACCTAATAAAACTTAAACTAAATTGTAGGCACAGGTTAAATTGTATGGCAATTAGATTTTTTTTGCTTCTGTCCCGGCTGACCGTTACCCACTTTAAAACAACTCAGTTTAGATTTTCGTTGTGCCTCTGGCCTTCATGAGATTTTTGAACCGAAAATGCGAGAGCATTTCGATGACTTCAGAAATTTCCCGATGACGACATCGATATGTTCACGGAGTTTCCCCACGTGACATATTCAGTCGATTCCCCTCAGTGTGCCCTTGGGGTCTGGCAGCGAATAGCCTACAATTCACCGGGAATTCGAAGAAATGATTCTGGAAAGGAACTTGTAACCTGACGTCATGGCAATCGAGTAATAATTGCACGAGGCAGTGCTGCTCGATACCTTGAGGCCTAAATTCGTTTCCTGCAATTGGCTAGTTCCTTTCTCACTTCCCAGGTGTGGCATTGCTCAGCTTCCGCCTCACATCGAATGGGCTTTGAGCACCGGCCAGGAGGACAACCCTCAGCACTCTAAGAAATTGCTGACAGCTGGGTACCCCGGCAATGAGTGCAAGGTGTCGCTGGCTGATATCGCACTGGTAGAGGCCAAGGTGAGCGAAGTGGGACGCCCCATTAAATGAACTTTACGACTTAGTTTTCGGAGGTGTGTGTTGGAGGATTAGCACTATGTCAGCTGCTTGTTTGAACGTCTTCCTTGCCGCCAGTATGCTAATTTATTGCGGAGGACCCCCGGGTGCTTTCGCCTCCCCATGCTCACCCAAATTCCTGTCTTGCCCGTGCGGGAAAACCCAGGACCGGATTGTAACTGCTGTGAAAATGTAAGTACAGTCTGAAAATCTGCATGTTTTTTATTTTTATTTTAAGGGGTTTGCAATGTTAAGGAAAGGATGCCAAACCATAGCGTCGTAAGAGCCATCTTGCATTCTTTCCCCCCTACCCGCCTCCAAAATGCGTGATTTGCCCTTATCCTCCGAATAAAAATGTTATTTTAGCCTAAAAAAATTAAAAAATTATAGGAAGCATGAGGGAGTAGTAGTGAGGAAGCAATTGACCCTGGCGAATAGGGTCAATTGCACAGTGAAACCTTCTTATGTTGGACATGATATCAAAAGTGTCCTAGTTTGAGAGTTTGACAGGTTTTGTAAGTCGGGTAGCAAAAAATTTACATGTACAGTGTCTCTAATCATTCAAGCAAATTTTCATAGGTGTGGTTTTTCATGTTGAGTTCCAAACAAGACCATAAACATGTATGACCTTGCTTGGACATATACAGTGGGCAGAATAAGTATTTGCACTTCTAATAAATTTAGCTTTTTATTTAAGAAGTATATCATTTTTACTGGATGTGCCAATACTTATTTTGCCCATTGTATAGGAATACTTAGCCACACATGCAAAACTATGCTGAAGTATGGCATATGTGTCCATGCATGCCCAATTTCATGTCTTAACATGTGCCTGATATACATGGACAATGTACATGGCAATGAGTCATTTCCTCCTTGGGACAAGTGCTTGTTTTTATTTATCTTACTAAATTTTGTCTAACATACAGGGTTTTTCAATCCTTGTAGTGCATAAAGGGTGTCCAGTTTGCGAGTTATGGTTACCTCTAATGTTAATTCTATAGTCACATGTTTGGTGAATGGAAAACCTATCCAACATGATGGGATGTCTAAGAGGGGTATATGTGATTGTATATTGATATCACTATATATTCAGTGTAAATAGTGCGTTTTAGACTACTGATATCAGTATGCTTAGCAGTACTGATGCTTAGTGACATTACCATGCTTGTATATAGTTACATAGTGTTTTTTGGACTACTGATATCGGAATGCTTAGTACTATCACTAAAATATTTACTTATATCACCACATATTAGTATATTTGTGCTGATACTTTCTCCAGGGAGACATCCCTTCGACTTGTGGAGTGAAAATTGAATGTGCCATCAATAAAACGTAATGCAAATGTGGCACATACGTTTGTTGTAGTCAATACCTGGCTATTCCTTGATTGGATGGAAAGTGCAGCAAAGTATTTCAACAATAAAAACTGCGGATATTCAAGGGGAAAATGAATAAATGTCACTCTAGCAAACAGCACCATGCGTGTGGGGTGTTTTAGGGTGAAATTCCCCTTATTGGAAAAAAATACGAAAATGAACATAGAAACCGCTAAAATTTGTTGGAATTTCGACCAAACCCCCTATTGTGCCAATAAACCCCTCTTGTTCCCATTTTGAAAGCCTTCGCGCGGGACTGAAAGCGAACCTGGCTTTGTGAGGCAGACATGAAAAAACGTTTTTCAACGTTGTGTCCATGGATCACGTCAGTGTTCCAAAAACACATGTTTTGAAGAGTTTTTAAAACATAAACGTCAAAATGAAGGCATGATCTATTGACATCAATGTTCTTGGCTGGCCTATTTTTCAGACGAGAAGATGTTTTGAACGTTTATTGACAGTGCAATATGTGTGGCACATAATGACGTTACATAATGACAGTAAAGGAAAAATTTCGACCAAAACCAGCTGTTTTACTCAGTTCTCCAATCTGTTTTCGCAATTAAACGTCGGTGATGTACAACGTCTGAACTTGTTGTTTGCACTTGATTCGCTATGGTTTGGCACCCTTCAACTAATTGTTTTCACATGACGTATGGTCATGACAATGAGTGTCATGTTTGTTGACATAAAAACAGAAATTACGGGGATGACAGCACGGCTTCTAGTTCTTGTTTTCACAAATGGAAAGTGTCGCGACTTTAAATGTCAGTGATGTTCAGTTCACGCTTTGTGGATTTCTATTTTCAGACGATTACGATTGTTACATGTACATACGCTTTGTATAGTAATGGCATAAAAATCTGGGAAAAACCTGTTAATTTTGATGAGTTTGTTCTCATAATTTCGCCAATGCCATGCCGCTCATTTTACCATATTTTTACAATATACGTGTAATGCCGGAAAAATATTTTTCGAAAAATAAATGACAGATTTTATCAAGACTTTTAATTCAAAAAAATGTTCACAAATATAACTAGAAAATTACTATATTATATTCGAAGTTTGTTTAAAAAAAGCATAATTGATAAATCTCTGGCTGAGTTTTCGCTAAGATTTGTATAAATAAATTAAGCCTGACCCACCATGCAAAAAGTACACATTTTACCTTCAAATACATATTATAATTGCTAAATTGATTTATTGTTATTGTACAATTGATAATCTACTATGCTCTGTTCTTATTTATAATTTGAAAATGCTCCGTTCATCTCTAAACAGGACATTTCCAAATTATAAAAAATAACTAAGACCCAAGTGGACAACCAGTTCTCTACAGAAAAAATAAGAAAAGATAAATAACAATGATCATCTCGAAACGTCTGGTATTTTCCTGTCCAACAGCAGTGGGACTATTCCAAAACATAAGCCGAATTTGTTTGCTGGGAAATTTCCGGATAATGTAACCACTAACGAGCTGTAGGCTTACTGCCACTACAGTATAGAGGCCATCCATAAAGGATGCCTTGGAATTTTGATGATTTTTAGACCCCTGTCCACCTCTGTCCGGTTTTTGTTAACCTCCCTTCCCCCTGCCCGGTCCGATTTGAAAAAAAAAATTCTTTCATATTGAAATTGAAAAAAAGGCAAAATGCTATATTATACCTACCATAAACACATTCAACAGTTAAGTAAAATATTATTTATTCAGTTTCCAGTCATTTCTTTCTGTATGAATTTCGGAAATTCCAGCTGACAATACAAAAGTCCTATTTGCTTGACCCCCTCTCCCTGCCGGTTTTCGCAAGCCCCTCCCCATCCCTTTCCTGGACGTCCTTTATGGTCGATCCCTGGAGAAAACATCAGTATGTGATTCTATACTGACATCAGTATGATTCTATATTGATATATCTCTATATATACTGGTTTTTGGGACTGCTGGTATCAGTATGGTTAGTGATATCACTACATTTTTTTACTAATATCAGTATATGAGCACTATACTTGTACTGATTTAATATTTACTGTACTGACTTTACTGATCTTTCTACCAGGGCCCCTAGGTGAAAAATGTTTATGAAACTGCATGTTCATCACGTGTTATGCATGCATTCTATGAGTTGGAATCAATATCGCTTCTCTCAACACCGCTGTCCATAACTGTCCTGATTACCGTTTATTAGCATATGATCGTTTGTTAATGGAAACCTTCAAATCATGTTGTAATAATAGCAATAACCATGATGGCTTTTTGGTTTGCATCAAGTTAAACATGAAACATTCGTTATCAACACGGGAAAGTAATGAATTTAACGAGTAATCTCAGTAATGACACGTGAAACACGCCTTGAAGAAAACCTAACACTGGATGGACAATAACCTCGGATGTCTGCGAGCGACGACCTCGCGAGAGTTTTCCTGCTTTTGCACCAAACAGGAAAGCTGCTTTTCCTACTTCCAACCATCCTTCAACCTTTCAAACAGTAAATCAAACATGAAATAAAAGATACATTACCTGTTGTTCTTTTGAATAGGTCAGCTTAGCTTAACTAAAATCTGTTAGTTGCCATTAAATTACTAGCGAGCGAGGAAAGCAACGTTTCGTTGCAATATCTCTGAGAATCTAATGCTGCTTTATTTTATTATTCTGTTAAACATTAATTATTCAATAATTAATATAATAATTAAATAAATATTTGTCAGCTAGCCTATTCTCAGAAAAAAACGATCGATGAAGGTTGAATCCCGGGAAAAAAGTACATATGGACATAGGTCTATATGCCTTTTTTCATACATGGATAAATCCTTAATTGGCCACAAATGGACCTATGTAACCATATAGCCATTTATATATCAATATATCACTATACCACATATATGGGTAAATTCGAAATCAGCCACAAATGAATCTATATGGCCATAAGTCATACACCACATTTTCTATATGTGGCAGTCTGTTACACTCAATATGTAACCATGGATGGCATGTATATATGGCTTCAACATGTTCAGTTAAAGTTGCCATGTCAAGACGATTCAATGTATGGGTCAAACATGGTCAGGGCTGGCATATATAATCCCATATTTGGTTATAATCAACTTTTTCACCAGGGATAGTTTGGGTATGTGATAGTTTGCAAACCATAATATATCAACTAATTTGAATTCATTCAAAGAACGACTTCCAACGTTGTGCATCACTGACGTTAAATTGATAAGAAAGATAAGCGAGAACTTGGTGCAACAAAAATTCCGTTTTTTTGTCGAAATGTTTCCATAACGTCGGTTGTACTACACGTTTTTCACCCCTAATAAACGTCAAAACGACCACAAGTGGAAAGTAGGGCAACAGCCAATTGTCGAAATTTCAACAATTTTTTAGCCGTGTGTATTGTGATTTACGTATTTTATCCAGGCGGCTGAAAGCGGCGGGGGATTTTGTCGTGGCGTCCATAACTCTAATGGTCGTCCTTCAATCTTTGCACTTGCCCTTCTCTCCTAGTAAAATATAAGCGTATAAATTATTTTGCTTAAATCCAACATGCAACATTAGCCTATCCCATGACACTTTTAAATTCATATTAGCCGTTGTAACATTTGGTCTGTGGCTTTGCGAGGTTCGACCCAAGTATACGCTTCCAATGAAACCTGGTTAATTTACGGATCCTGCGTAAGAGGAAGCCTTTATAACGGAGATGATTATTTCAGTCCGAGGAGTTTAATTAAAAAACCTCTGTAATTCGGATGTTTTTACTTCTTTTAATTGGAAAATGTTCGCCTTGCTAATACTTGTATAATGTGGAAAGGATAACTTATTAAAGCCGTCTTTTAAAAGGTGACAACCGATACTCATTATTCTTGTTTTGCATGTGTTTTTAAATGTTGCCTTAAATTCAACTGAGCAAAAAAGTAGGCCTAAACAGCAAATCGTTTTATTCTCCTTCCGAATCCTCAACCTCTCAAAATTAAGGGAAGGCGTTCCCCTAAATATTATTCATTAAGTAGGACCTGTTTATTTGGAAACTCGAATAAGTGAAAAACCTCAACAATTGGGAATTCTGTGTGGGTCCCATGAGATCCCTCTTATCCATGTTCGACTGTATTACAAATAACAATTTATAAAATGTGAGTCTCTCAATTTTTTACCTATATTCATCAATTCATTCATTCATTAAAAAGATGCTGGCTTGGTCAGGTAAAATAAACAATTTTTACTTTC
>JAQIXS010006245.1:0-11055 GCA_034700785.1 Rossiulus vilnensis | reverse complement strand
GTTTTAAAAATATCGAAATACGAAAACTAAGTGTTTCATGGAGAAACAACAAAAAGCATGGATGACCACTTACACAATGAGTGATTGGTTGATAGACTTGTGGGACAGGATCAGCTGCCCATGCATGGTGCATGAGCATACCAACAGTGCTTTAGACACTGGACTTGAATTTGTTGTCTTATTTTCTAAAACTGTTGTTAGATGCTAAAAGTTGTGATTATTAAAAGGCAATTTTTTTATTAGAGTTAGCAATTTAATTTTCGTTTTAGTAGCCGTTTTTAAGAAAAGCGAGGCCATTGCCCCCTTTCATTTGACCTGATAATTGAATTTAACGAAAATATAAACATGTGGTACGCGTTCAGAATTCCACAATAACGGTAACTTCATTTAAATATATTCTAAAAATATTTATTTTGTAAATGCACATTATTTGTTAATGGGAATGTGTTGAAAATATTAAGAAGCTGAATCAAATTAAAACTTCTGTTACGGAAATACTAAAAATAACGCCACACTATGCACCGTACCTTGTTTAATTATTCACGACATGGATTGATAAAAACTATCCAAATTGCATGCAAATATGATGAAGTAATAAAAAATAAAGATTTCTTCATTGGACGAAAAATTTTATAACAGTTCTCTACATGTAGGATCACAGGCATCCCAAAATGCCTTTTAATTAAACCATCTCAAAGCAATAATGTGATGTGCATAAGTTTAATAAATTTTATGGAATTAAATTCATTTTATGAAATCGAAGGGTCCCTACAACAACAAAATAATTTTTCGTGGTTATACACCTAAAGCGGATTTTTCCATAATTGGTAATACAAATATTATTTAGTGGCGTATCAGCGGGTGAGGAAAACACTAGAGCGAATTAGATTTTTAACATTTCATAAAGTGTTAGAGAGGGGAAATAAATTACACCCTGCGAAAGACCTCGAAAAACCCACAAAATCAGCCGGCAAATATTAATACGCTTAGGACTACTAATTTACTACAAACTTATCATGGATTTCATTAATTTACCTTAAATTGCGTTATTTAATATTTTAAAATTGAATTGTACAACGAAGCCAATGTTTATTGGGATGAAGAAAAAAAATCCACAAAAGATGACAGGGAACGCCGTGGGAATTGCTAATAATGATGATAATAATAAGTTGGTCACGACGAACTTGAGATCAGGACAAGTTTCCTGAACTTGAAAAGCGAAATTGATTTCTTGAATATACATTTTAATATGGTTTCATAGCCCTTTTCAGGGAGGAGCAGAAGGCGAGGGGCCCAATGGGATAAAATAAAAATGTAAAACTTCCTGTTCTCTTAGAAAACATTTCGGCAAGTTCCAAGTAAATATCAGCCAAAATGGCTTACCATATACAGTAATTATCACGTGTTTCTTTTCGTAAGCGCCAAGCGATGGGCGGAATCTTCTTGGCAGTGATTGAAGCTCATGGGCGGGGCACTTCTGGCGCCCTTGTGCGGTGGCAATATGGAGACCCGAGTTCAGCCGCATTTCAAAGATTTGGGCGATAACTCGCCAACTTTTCCTTGTGCCGACTTGGCGGTTGGGACCAGCACTTGGAATTGTATACTTCTGAGGACTATACTGCACCGCGTTTGCTTGTATCGGTTAGAAATTGCCCTTGTTTCGGGCAACGTTAGACCCAGGTTAGCGCAACTTTTGATCACGACTTCTGGATTATTATGGGTATGTGAACGTTTTATAACAATTTCTGACATAAAATGAATCCTATATTTAATGGGCGTAAAAGTGTCTGAGGTGCACAACTACCGTACAAAACCAAATGAAACCTATTGCGAATGTTCCTGACTGACCTGACATTTCAGTCACTGGTGTTTGTGAATTAAGCCACTTCTATGAAAAGTGTCGTAATTCATAGGATTTCAGCATGCCGTATTTGCTGTCATCCCATAAACGGCAATTTTCATTTAAAACTTGAATTCGACACCTTGCGGTATATCGGTAAAAACCTGCATTTGGAAAAATATTTCGAAAAAAACCATATTCGGATAAGGCAAACAGACATGTCATGAAACTGTCCGTTCAAAATTTGTAATTGCACTTACATGGATGTGTGTAAATTTGGGTTTAACAGATTGACATCCCCTCCCCCCTACCACATCATTGCATGGTGATTGTAGGGTAGCAGTAACTAATAGAAAAAAAACAAGAAAATATTTCACTGATTCGTTGGTTATCTGCATGGTAATTTAATATAACAGGCTTCAAGACCATAGACGTTTCTTCGTTCAAGCCTTCAAATATGTGCCAACCAAATAAGTTATTTGGTTGATCGCTAGCAAAGAATACTTGTCAAGTAGACAGTAAATAATTAGCAACAATGTAAGATTTAGAAAGCAATATTCTAAAAGTTATTGGATATAATGTATATTTGTGTCACTGATTTATTTCTTGAATAGTGAAATTATGCGTAAATTTGAATGTAGGATTGATAGTTGGTTGATTGGGCAATTTAAGTTATTTAACTACCCTCTCGTCCGCATAGGCTATATACAGGCCGAGCATTTGATTATGCGTCTCGATAAAGGATTGATAACTATTACCCTCATCCAAATGAAAAAATAAGTATTAATTTCCTGATAACTGTGTGAATGTTTAATATTCTCGTGCCATTTAATTCGCACAGTTGCACTTATTAATAAAAAATATGACCTAGATAAAAAGAATAAATAATTAATCTGATTAGTAGCCTATGTGTTAATTTATAATTTAATATAACGTTCGACAAAACTTGGACAACACTGTATGCATTCAGCATTGTTTGTATTATAAATTCATAGCACGCATAATGTAAAAAATATCATAATGAGTGTTATGAAAAAAAATTGTAATAGTTAAAATAGTAAAATGTTTATTTTCAGTTTTGTTGTTTTAATTTTCGAAGTATTTTTTGTAATTATTATATATACTGTATATGGCACAATTGCATCGGTGAGATTTGAAAAGGCATAGATCATATTTTTTTTAAACTAAAAAAAATTGTTTATTAAAAAAGCATTTGAAGAAATGACAACAAACACTTTAGATTAGCAATGAGTGGGTCCTTACCTGTTATACCAATCATTTGTGATGAATATAACTTAGTTCGTATTTATTTTTTCGTGCTTTAAAACTTCCTGACTTATGCCCTTTCTGCACTATCACCTGCAAAAAAGAATATCACTAAAACAAGAAGAAAATTGCAAATGTCTAAATAAATAATAGTTAAAAGTATTATTTATTTAGAAACTGTTTTAAACAAGAACATTTTAATATTTTTGTTGAAACAATCGGAAGTTTCAATTGGCAATGACATTTTTAAATCATGTTCTGTACACCTGCATGAACATGTAGACAAATTTATGGTGAATTCATTTTTATCAACGTAATGTAATATAATTAAATGTTATTTTAGTAAATTAGTGTATCGTGCTCCAATGACTGGTGGGAAATTTCACATTTATGTCCTAGACATAGGGATCTGTCTTATGTCCTATCTGATCTCACCGATTCAATTATTTTTGTACAATTTACTGTTCATTAAGGCATATTACTATACACTTCGACATTTATTTAAATTTCATGTCTTATATTTTCTTTTGATTTATTTCAATGTGAAACAGATGTCCGATGACCCCTTCTGTAGAGTAAGCCATTTTCGCAAATTTAAACCGAAAGATTTTAATTTTTTATTGAATGTTGAGTTTTCACAATGAATATGGACTGTACCCTAAAATTTTAATAATCAGTTAACCAAATTATTTGTTATTAAATTAAGTATCACTAGACCTACATCAGGCAGTTGCATAATTTATGCGTCTTTGGTATTCAACGAAACTATTTTTTCTAAATTGTTGTGCATAATGGCAACCATCATATTAATTATATGCATGTGCTTGCAACGTATCAATAATACATATTTTAATATATTGTTCAATTCCACTGTGAATTAATTCACTTCTGAAAATTACATTCAAAATTTACAAAAATTCTCAATAGCAATATTGCAATAGGCCTAAAGTTAGCATGCAATTCATCTAATATTAAAATTTCGAAATTAATCAGTATTACCAAAAAGTATGACGATCAGGATCTAACTTTAGATTCAACAGTTATACATTTTTATAATCATTTGCTTAAATAGTACTATTTAAGCAACATATAATAAATTAAAGTTGAGCTAAACTTGCATATTAGTTTAGATAAATAATTCAACTTTAAGCCAAGCAAATTAAAAAGATCCCTTAAAGCATTCGTAATTGTTTGTTATCTCACCGGAGGTTTTGTATAAATAAATATAGGTCCCTAGGCAACATGTTAGTTTAGGGCTAAATTGGAAAAATGACTTTTAAAATTAATTGGTAAATCCTTCAGATTTGATTCACAATCCGTTTATCTCTCACACAGCTTGGGTTAGGAGATTTGCATAAACCAGTAGCTATCAGAGGAAACTATTTCGTATAATTATTATGAATTTACAATGATAAAATATTTTGTAGTTCACATTAACTGAATTCCCATTTCAGACACTATTCTGAATATAAAATAAGAACCTGTTGAATCTACATTTACCTTTGTTACATTAAACTGTAAAAAAATAAATTAAAAATTAAAAAACGCCTGAAGCACTAAACTCGGGCATGTTATGCAATACTGGCAGTCATGAGTGATCAATCAAGACAAGGGATCTGAAGAAAAAAATGCCATGTACAATTACCATATGCTAACTATGCAGTTTAATATTTCTAAATCACATGTAGGGTTCTATGTAAAATGCATGCTGTTATCTTTGGTAGTATTTTGTGTGCCAAATTCATCTTATTGAGAACAGTGCAACCCGATATCTCATGAACACACACTCCTAATGGGTTAAATATTTTTCCTATGAAACTGATTTGGTCAAAACTTCTGCAATCATAGGAGCAGCATATTTTATGGATATTGAAATAGTCGAGCTTAACCAGAAAGCAAATCCGATACAATTATAGAATTGCATTTGCTACAAAGTTGATTTTCATGTTATATTCTTAGATATCCACGTTTGTGTAAGGGTATCCTAATTGTTTTTTTAGTGATAACATGTTGATTATAAAATTGCAATTAATATGTGAAGGTAGTTGGGAATATACATTTATATGCATGTATTGTCTTATGCCTGCATGTATTTCCATATTATTTAGTTATTTTATTCAAATGGGATAATTTTATGCACATTAACAAACTAATTGCGCATGTATTAATACAATTTACAATGTAAATGCCACAATGAGTCTTATATCCATTTCTCACACAAGTGTTTGTGCCAAGTAATTGTAAAGCGTATGTCAAAAATGATAATTAATGAAAGCTTCATTTTCATTGTGACTGTTTCAGCGTATAAGGCATCAGTTTTTAAAAATTGTATTTAAAGCAGTACAAAAATGACTATACACGGTAAATACCGTTTTTTATCTGCCTTCTAAAAGTATCCTTTTTTGAAATTGTAAATCACTTCTTTAGCTTACATGTATATATTTCACAATACACTGTATGTGCTGCTCTGGTCCACTGGGTCCACGAATTTTCTGTTACTGGTCCGTGACGAGCTCGCAAGGTCGAAGCAGTGGATATTAAAATTTAATGCACGACAAGTTTAATTATTATGCAAAAGGGAATTCGCACAAAGTGAATCAATATTCCATTATTATTATCTATTTGTTTTAAATCTGTTAGCAATACTTATGCGTTCAAAGAACTCTACATCACCATCTATACTTATTGGGTCCCATATCCCAAAACAATTCGTACACGGCGATCTCTCTGTTTTCAATTTTTGCAAACAATTTGTTAATAGAAAAAAGGGCCGAAATGATAAAATCCATCACTTTTGGTCTAGTTTTTTCTGTAACGTTTGCTTACGGCGAATGTTTAATAGAAGTCTCAACTAACCATTTAGACCGTCAACTTAATCTACAATTTGAGAGTATAAACATTTGTTAAATGTTTTGAAATATGTCTCTTATCGACAGATGAAAAATAAAAAAATCTGCATTCCATCCTTTAGACATTTCAAGCAGCACAGCTCTTTATAATTAGCGGTTGATGCGATTTAATGTCATTTAACTCAAAACTGTGATGGCGGATTCCTACTGGTCCGAATTCACAGGCTATATAAACGGGGTTTAGGACATAACCTATTTTGTTATTTTGCAAAACATGTCGTGGAGAAAATATATTTCGTTATTTCTGATAGTTTTTTTTAAATGTCGCTTAAGGTGTTTATGCATTATTTATATTGTGATCTATAGGATTCCTTAAAACATTTAAAGATAAATAGATAGAAAATGCAAATGTACAGTGTAAGTATAGTCTCTTTTTAATCACTAAATGGACTTAAATCTGACATCTGTAGCATATTTTTTCTTTGAAAAATTTCCACGGTGATCTATTAAATGTTAATACATTTAAAAACGCCGATTATGCATGCATTTGGGCCTTCCGAGCTTGCATGGTCATTTTACTGAAAATTTAATGAAATAATAATGTCTTGAATGTCGTATGTAAAGTTAAGAATAATAATAATAGTAATAATTAATGTTTCACAGTATTTAAATTCGTAGTTTTTAAATGACCTCATATGGTTTTATTTCTAGTGAGATTTAAGCGATTTTGTCAATATTCTGTATAATGCTTCACACATGTACGTTGTGTTCGATATTCGAAGACAAACTAAACAGTATATATTTAGATGTTCGAGGAATGCAAATGTAAATGTATCTGTTTTTGGAAAACATTTGGAGAAAACAATTCTAAATATTGTGATATTGCGAGTATATTTCAAAATAAAGCGGGCTGAATTAGTTTTAAATATTATAACTACAGTAAAGGCAATTTTTCGAATCAGAATTAATATGTTAAACGTTATACTTGCAGAGCAAAACTACTGTGATTAATAAAAAAACAAGGTGTGAATTAAGGTATTCTGATACATTTTAAGCTTTAAGTTCGAAATTCAGATAATGAAAACGCGCCTGCGTATTAGGCAGCTGGGGCAATACAGTATATGTATTCAAGAGGAGGTTTCACTAATTAAAGCTAATTAGGCAGGTCACTAACAAACAGCAGGAACAAATGAAGACCTAAAACAGTACCTTGCCATACTCCAGATTGCGCATCGACCCAACCAGATTCTGTCCAACTGCTGACAAGAAAGATTTAATCCTCAATAACATGCCATTTCATCCGATTTTTTAAAATTTTTATAATAATCTGGGAACATTGTTGTTGGAAATTATTGTTGTTTTTGGTAGATTAATATCAATATAAACGTTCACGAGTATTGCATGTTACCGAATTTACATGTAATTATCGGAGCCTGTAAGGGTAGAAAATTATGGATGCTGGTTCGTTACTTAATAATTTCTTGGAACAAGTGATAAAGAACGACTTATCGTTTTATTTACTGGCCTTATTTTTTGCAAAACACTCTTCAAAGAATAGCATTCCTTAATTTATTTCCGACATATTATTAACATGGGATAGGGTATGTTACCTGTATGTATTGCTTAGGTATTTTAAAGTTTGATCATAATATTGGGTTTTATATAATTCCAGGGACTTACAAGTCCGATTTTACTAAATTATAATATTTAATTATACGAACAACAAGCGAATCTTTTTAAAAAAATGTTGTGTGCCAAGTTCTATCGTCCTGTCATTAGGTTATTTTTAATTTTATCACGTTCACATTTTGTTGTGTTTAGGAGATCTGATTTTCAATTTTTCACCTGTATAAAATTGTCACCTTTGATTACTTTATTTGTTACCTGTCGTTCACATCCATTTTGTTTTTAATACGGCATTTCGTCATCCATAGTATCTGAATTTTTGTTACATCCCTCTTTCAGTACCATGATAAATTTTTTGGCAAAATTATGAAAGGTAATTATTGACCACTACCATTTTTTGTCTTTCTGGTTTGGTCTAGTTCTAACAATTTTTCACATTGAACAAATATCACCACATATTTAACATTTTAACCGATAAAGCACACTGCATTTTTACATAAAGTTTAAAAATATTTTGCCCTGGCTGGTGAACATGCACATGGATTCAAATTCAATACAATTCATGCCGTCGGATCACTTTACTCTGAAACTCTGAAAGAAAGTATTGAACACCGAATTGAACTTCATATTTCTAAAACAATATCCATGAAAAATACTAGCGTACATTTTAGAACATTTTATGATGATATTAAGACCTAGTGTAAAGTAATAAGTGGACGTAAATGTAACTTAAACAATTTTAAAACCGAAATAAAAGATGAACTTATTATGTCATCTATTGGATTAGCAAATAAGATGAAATGTACCATTAAAGTAAAACTCGTTTTCATGCATTCTCCTGCATTATATATACACATGTAGTTAGAAATAATTTCGAAATTTTTTGAAATATTTGTACAGAATTTTTTGCCACAATTTTCTTCCACATTTTTCTACGTTTTATTTCCAATAAAATTATTATATAATAAATGTTACAATCTCCTTATAGATTACTATTTTTTGTTTTTTGGATAGATTTCCTAAAAACTATAGCCTTCTTTAAAGCTGATTTTCGACTTTTCCTGGGCAATGATGTCAGGCCCAAGGGAGGGAAATGCAAGGAAGAAAATACAATTTTTCATCCTTAACTGATAAAAACAATTTGGTCAGTAATGTTCAATATTTTGTATAAAAAAGCGTAAATGCCCGTACATCATTCGCAATTTGCTTTTCTAAAAAAATAGTTACATCAATGTGCCACAGGAAAAATTTTAGAAAAACTTTTTTACAAATGGTGGATTTCCCCCACATTTTAGATATTATATGATTATATAAATACATCGAATAACAACTTAACCACACCCAATTGATATTTTTTTCAATTTTAAATGCAAATTTTGTTTATACAGTGCATCGGACCTATGAACAGAATAGGTAACAGTCACAAATGATTTTATTTTGCAAATTCTCATTAACGGTAATGTTTTTAAAATGTAATTAAAGAACGCCGAAGGCGAAAGTTTTACACAAAAATAATAGCAAATCATTTTTTTAGCATTACCATAATAGAATGGTTTTCTAAACCCAATTACAAAATAGAATATCGAAAAATGAAACATACAATTAACTTTATTCAAATCTCTCTTTGTGCATGGGCCTGAATAAAGTTCTATCATTGTTATTCAGCTCATAAAGTAATTTTAATGACATCGAAAAGCTATGAATAAGTGGCTACAAATTTGATAATTTATTTTAAAAAATACGAGCATAATAGCCACTTGCTCATACATGTAGCTGTTTTGTTGCAGTTTACCTTCAAGGCGCCTTACCAACATTGTGCAAAACCACCAAATGTCTAAAAAAATTTCATCCACATCAAATTGCTCCAAAACTATTGTTGTTTCTATCCCCATAGAGATTTTCACTTTTTTGCAATTAATAATTCGAAATATCTGACGATGGCAAAAGTTAACTAAAGGATTCGCTTATAAACACTATAAGTGCAGCAGTTCTGATTTAATAAACAAAACTACATTTCAGAAGTTAGGGACTATTTCTTATTATAGTATATTTATTTGCAAACGTTTGTGTTTTCGAGGGCGTCTCAAAGGCCTGCTGGACCCTCAATGGAAGATGTCTGTATCGTTTACTTAGTTACATTAAATTATATCTGAATAAATTTGAATGCAACTACCAGCTGTTTGTCAAACAGTGCAGTGGTCCCGGCTGGTGTGTCATTGGGCCTAATTTTAAGTCGCATTGACAGAGGATGCTACAATACCACCCAAGGCATTGACCAAGTATCATATTCGTAAAATTCAGACCAGTTCTGTAAATATAATGCATATCTCATTTACAAACTCAACGCAAATCTGTTGAGATATTTTGCATGTAAAAACCGCTCATTGATGAATCATATACTATAAACATAATTTCATATAATAAATATAAATAAATGCAGTTTATAGAGTAAATGTTTACTCTTTACATCACTCTCTATATCATTCCTATATTGCCTTATTTAATTTATTGTAAATTCTTTAAAATGATTATTTATTTGAACTCGTTTAAGTTCCACCAACACGTGCAATTATTTTCTAAACACGTTCTTAACTATTCCAGTAATTCTCTAATCTCGGAATTTTAAAAGCTAAAACGAAAACATAACTGAAATATTTGGCTAACGGATGAAATTTGCGTCCCGTTAAGTGCCCTATGTTAAGCATTTGAATACGTTAGTAATGCTCTAGTCTCACTAATAATACCCTGCACAAACAATGTTATCGTCGCTGAATTCAAAAAGAACAAAAATGCGGACAAAAAAAGTGTTTAGCATCAAACTTCCTCCCTAATTGTAGGGGAAGCTTATCTCTACTTCTGTAAAAGATAAAGGGATCATACGCATTGTTAGGAAGTAAATTTACCCAATACAATTTTTTTCGTTTGAAAATGTTCGCTATTTCCTGTTTTTGGAACTCGTTCTTTCAAACAAGAGATTTATTTGGTTAAAAAATGGATCCCGAATAAATTGAAAATGCGAGTTATTCTGATAATAGAATTATTATTATTGTTTCAGAAACGTAAAACTAACTCTGTCATACAATTAATATTTTCCCCCTATTTTTGCAAGTTGTTTTTATTGCATGTTCTTAATTGGTAAAATAATAAAGAAAATATTTAAATATCTCGTATTTTGATGATGCATTCAGTAAATCGTTATAAAAATTCGTCAAAAAATATTGCTCCTTTTTTTCTATTTATGTCACACTATATCAGAGAATTTTGCGTTAATCATAATTCAGATTAGCAATTACTATAGTATCTAAACGTTTGCGTTAATCATAATTTTAACTAAAGGTAGTTAATCGAGTTTTAAATAGATGTAAGCTACACCAAATTTACACCACTTTGTCTGTTAGTTTAAGTCATTTTAATCCGTTGGCTTAATAAATTTCTCTACTTTAATTTATAATTTTTGTTAGATGAGTCAATGTT